>BROE01000001.1:2750517-2769329 GCA_036571765.1 Plecoglossus altivelis
TGCCTAACCTCTCCTGCTGCCCAGTGTTGCCTAACTCCGTCCCCTGCGTGCCCCTAGCCCTAATCCCCTGCCCCTGCCATACCGCCCAGCCGCCTAAGACCCCTCCTGGTGGCCGGCCAGCCCTGGTGAACTCCTCCCCTGCCTACCCCAGGCCTAACCCCTCCCCTGCCTACCCCAGGCCTAACTCCTCCCCTGCCTACCCCAGGCCTAACCCCTCCCCTCGCTACCCAGGCCTAACCCTCCTCGTTGCGCGAGCCGCTACCCCACCCCTACCCCCTCCCCTGCCTACCCCACCCCTACCCCCTCCCCTGCCTACCCCACCCCTACCCCCTCCCCTGCCTACCCCAGAGGATGTGTTTTGGGGGTGGTTGGTAGTCTGTCCAGCTGCTGGAGGTACCTTGGGTGGTCATGTGAGATGTGGTGTTGGGCGGCAGTGCCAAGCTTAACAGTCCTGGAACGCTGGGATCCTGCTTGTTACATTGATGATCTGTCCTCCTGTATTATCACGTACATGCTTCTTTTAGGGTGTCACTGCTGTGCAGGGACAAGTCCTGGAGATGTTTAACTTTCAATCTGCTTTCTCTTGCCACTCTCTCTGGTTACTCTGAGCCTGTCTGTATCTCTCTCTGGTTACTCTGAGCCTGTCTCTCTCTCTCTCTGGTTACTCTGAGCCTGTCTGTCTGTCTTTGCATACTCTGAGTTGTTTGTCTGGTTACTCTGAGCCTGTCTCTCTCTCTGGTTACTCTGAGCCTGTCTGTCTTTCTGTGCATACTCTGAGCCTGTCTGTCTTTCTGTGCATACTCTGAGCCTGTCTCTCTCTCTGTGCATACTCTGGGCCTGTCTCTCTCTCTCTGGTTACTCTGAGCATGTCTCTCTCTCTCTGGTTACTCTGAGCATGTCTCTCTCTGGTTACTCTGAGCCTGTCTCTCTCTCTGTACATACTCTGAGCTGTTTCTCTGGTTACACTGAGCCTCCACAGCCCAAGCTGGGTGTGAGGAGCCAAGCTTGGTGTAGCTGAGGCCCTGTGTGTGTGTGTGCGTGTGTGTGCATTGTATGCGTGTGTGTGCATTGTGTGCATGTGTGTGTGTGCTCTGAGCCTGAGGCCTTCCTGGGAAGCAGAGATGCATACACAGGGGGAAGGAGCTGTAGGCTGACACGGCAGAATGGGCGGAGTCTCAGAACCCGCACATCAACCAGCTCCAGGATAACTCAATATCCCCTCTCTCATTACCCTCTCTGTCTGTCTGTCTGTCACACACACACACACACGGACGCTCTATTTAGGCTTGGAGTCAGTGTTATAGAACAGGAGGGGGGTAGGAGAAGCGTTAATAGAAATGAGCAGTTTATGATGTGCAAGCTGGAATCCTCGTGGCGTTTTAGCCCAGTAAAACAGTCTCATCAGGTGAAATCAAGCATGAAAATGAGTTCTGTTAGTAGAACACGGGAAGATGTTTTTTCCCCCCCTTGCCGATCACACGAGGCGTGCGTGTGTCTGTAGTATGCGTGTCTGTAGTGTGTGTCCTGTCTGTGAAGGGGGGGTGGGGTGGGGGGGGTCTGCTTTGTGTCCTGGCAGGGCTAGGCGGCTGAGAGCCACAAGCTGCTCCAGCACTGTAAACAATACGATTAATAGCCCATGACTCATAAACGAGCTCCCAAACAAGCCCTGCAGTGGCAAACTGCACCTTTTTACATGCCGCTTGCCTCCAACACTGCTCTCTCTTCCCTTTTTAATACCCCAGCAAAACGAGACGCATGCACATACCCCCCCCCCCCCCCTTCTACCCTAATTAGCGCACCTGGTGTAGCGGGCGCCCGCCTTCCGCACGTCTCGTTCGGCGCGGTGGCGGCGACGGCGGTCGTAATTACACATGGAGAGGAAACGTTCCGGGCCTGCGGAGCCTGGGTGTTTGCTTCTGGAACCAGACAGGGGGGAGAGGGGGGGGGGGGAGGTTGGTCGGCACCGTTGTTCAGTAGCGAGCACACTTCTTCTTCTTTTTTCCATTTCCCTCTGCTCTTCTCAAGAGCTTTGAGATTAGTCTAATCTGTGGAGATTGGGTGTGGGTGGGGGGGGGACCTGCTGTTTGGGCTCCACACAGTCGGATGTTCTTCCCGGGCGGGAGGGGGGGGGGCATTGCCTGGACCAGCCCCTGGCTCATGTGGAGCTCCACTCGCTTGCATCGCCATCGCAAACCTTCCTGACACACCGGTTTAAATAACGCCCTTCTAGCTAAATCCCTGGCTGCCGTGATCACTTTGTAAAATGTATGCGAGGTGGGTTTTTAATGTACCCCTGTGTGCGTGTGTGCGGTGTGATTGCGTGTCAGATGTGGATGTGTGTCCCAGTTCATAAGCTGGCGTGTGCAGGTCCACGTTTGTAGATGGCGGGTGCGCAGACAAAATAGGTGAGTGTTCATATGCGTGATGCAATGCTGAGAGAGGAGAGAGAGAGAGAGAGAGGAGGAGGAGGAGGAGGAATGGAGAAAGGAAAAGAAGACGCAGAGAGAAGGGTCTCGGTTTGATCTGCTTGCCTGTACTGCGGCGGCAGGAGATGTGTTGTGGGTGTGTGTGATGTGTGTGGTGTGTGGTGTGTGGAGTGTCGGTAGTGTGTGAGTGTGGTGTGAGGAGTGTGTTGATGTGTGTGTGTTAGTTGTGTGAGCTGTGTGAGAGGTTGTCCGTGAAGGGTCTGCTCCTGTGATTTGTGTGCACAGCCCCTCTTCTCTGGAGCATCTGGCTCTCGTCTCCTCACCCTCCCCCCCCCCTCCCCCCCAACCTCACCTCGGCCTCCCGTCTCAACACAGGCCGCTCCCTAGTCCCTTAGCGCGGCCCTCAGTGGGTGTACACCAGTGCGCGTGAGTGGCGCGACTGCTAGCGCGCAACGGCTAGCGCCCCCCCTTCCCTCGACGGCCCTTGCTCAATTTTTCAGCAATTTTAATGCTTTCACTCCCATTCCAATATTGAAACTTTATTTCTAAAAGATGGGCAGTAACCTGGCTTGTGTGTCCCCACCCCCACTGGGCTCCGTAACTCCTCCCAAGGTGTCAATGACTGTTATCTTCCACAGCCAGCCAGTCAGTCAGTCAGTGTGCAAAGTTGGGCTTTCCTCTTATTCGGAAATGCATTTGTGGAGATTTGGGGTGGCAGGACTGTCATTTCGTAGAGGTAATGGAGAGGCGACGCCCCTGCCGGCACAGTTAGACACTGTTCAGCACTGATAATGGGCATCATTTCTAGGAAATGATTTTTCTAAATAAAACTGCTTTTCCAGACTAATGTGGAGGGGGAAGTAACGCTAGTGATATCCTGCGTATAGGAGACGCCAGATTAATGCTAAGGTGTTTGGCTCACCCAGATAACACCACACTGGGACTCAGGGGACGCCAGGGTTGGGCCACACAGTGAAACGGTTGATTGCATTTGATTGGTGTGTGTATGTGTGTGTCATTTGTGTATTCCTGCGAGCTTCCCCGGCATTCTTCACAGAGGCATGTGAGGGGTGTCGTGTCTAGGTCAGAGTGCATACTCCTAACCCCCCCACACTCCACCCCCACCCCTGCAAAACCCCACCACCCGCTATTTTTAAACAACCGCTGACAAGTGTTCGGAATATCAGTCAGAGAACGCAACAGTCGGACAAAAGGAAAAGGAAAAGGGGGCGGGACACCAAGAGAGAACAGGAAGGTCAGTTTGATCCGATTTTTATTGGTCAAGAAAGCAGGGACAGGTCAGAGCACGTAACATGACACTCAATCAATAGTCACTCCGATCGTTCTAGGAGGAGAACGCCAGTTCCTACCACAGCACCCGTTGAGACGTTGCAACACGGATGTTATCGACGCCATCGTGGAGCGGGGGGGGGTGGAGGGGCTTGTCCTGTCGTCATCAAAGCATAGCTACAGCTGGTTGAAGGGGACCAAATCCATTCAAGAGGTGATTTGGTTCCATTTTACCAGCTTTAGCAAAGCATTGTGGATCCCTGCGTCGCCTCTGTGGGAGGGAAGAGCCTGGGGGGGGAGGGGGGGGAGTTGGTGGTGGGGAGGGAGTTCTGTCTCCTTGTCAACTCTCTTTGCTCACAAACACACAGCACGCCATGTCAGCCATGTTGTGCGGTCTCCCCTCCACAGCCCATGCTGCTCTGAGGGGCCCGGCTAGCCTAGTGCATGTGTCCTCCTTGGCCGTTCCGAAGTCGTATCCTCCACTCTCTCAGAGGGGCGAGAGAAACGCTTCCCTGAGAGAGAGAGGGAGGGGAGAGAGGGGGGGGAGAGAGGGAGGGAAAACCCACACCAAAAAACCCTGATAATAATAATCTGTCGTGCTGCACTTGAGTCAAATGTCCCGGAGTCATGTAGCAATTACAAGCTCTGACGGATGGGCCTGCTGAGAGTGTTCTGCTGCTCAGGTCACTGTGACGGCCAACACACACACACACACACACTCCAGCAAGCAGGCCGGCCTCGCGCAATCCCAACGCAGCGCCGGGACTTTGTCAAGTCACAACTCTAATTCGGTCCACCCGCTCAAGCCGTCAACTCAATGCAACGGGGGGGGGAGAGAGGAGAGTGTTATATACGATAGGGCCCGAGGTGCCCCCCCCCTCCCCCAAGCTAGTTGGCCGTCAGGGGGCATTTTCCGTGCTTGTTGTGGCCTATTGAAAGCCGTCCGGCAGTTAGCTGTCAGCAGGGTTAGTGAGTGAAGGCAGCAGAGCCTCTGGAACAGCTGAGGGCGGAACAGGACTGGAGGTGAACGCAGGGCCAGCTGAATATGGTGGCAGAGGGAGTAGGGGGCTATTTTGCAACACACACACACACTCAGCCAGCCGCCTGCCCACCTCACCCACTGGCCATAACAGGGCAGAAAAAGCGGATGGGGGGGGGGGACGACAGGCTGTGGTGTGTTTGATAGCGTCGTGCTCTGCTGCGTGTGTCAGTCAGGCTGCAGTGGGGGGTGGGGGGGGGGCATGCTGGGAACAGCCATGACCCTGGCAGGCCCCGCGACCGGCCATGATACCTAGCAAGGAGACGCACCGGCGGAACGGGAGAGACGACGCTGACAGGAAGCTCGTCAAAGGTCAGGACGGTTTTCGAATCAATCGGTTTGGGCGTAACAGTGTGTACGGTGAGGAGCCCCACAGCCTCAGTCAAGCCAGCCAACTCCTACTGTCCTACTGTCCCTCCTGAATCAAATATGACTGCACCCAGATAGAGGAGGGGGGGAAAGAAGAACGCATTCAAAGAGGACGAGTAGCTTACAAATCTGTCTCCTCGTGGACGGCTAACGTTACAAGACCCCAACCCGTCGTGGTAAACAGGCCCACACGGGCCGTGGGTCCTCTGGTACCGAGCGGCCATCCTGCGACAAGCGCTGCGTTCGGAGGGTCTGCCTGTTTTATCCGCTCGGGGGGCCGAAGCAGCAGGGATCGGAGGCTTCTTCCTCGTTCGGGTGCCTTTCCCTAATTGGCTGACCCTATCTCTCTCTACCCAGGCTTTTTTGTAGCGAGCGCACGAGCCCAGTGGCTTAATCAACGTCTGTTCGGTTTTCGCATTCCGACCAGCCGGCAGCGTGACGCAGCAACGTTGGACGGGTGGGGGGAGCGCTAGCATCTCAAGTGTAGGGAGTTAGCAGCTAGCAGCGGTGGGGGGAGAGGGAGTTAGCAGCTAGCAGCGGTGGGGGGAGAGGGAGTTAGCAGGTGGAGCTGGGTAGTAGATGAGGTGAAAGTGCTAGATAGGAATAGCAGACCGTTCCAACTTCTCCCTCCCCAGTCTCTCTCTCTGTCTCTGTTCCATCGCACCCCCCTCCTCCCCACCTCCCCCCCCCCTCTCTTCCCTTTATTCGTTTGAAGCAGTCGACAATTGGAATCAGCTGACGGCCCAAGCCAGGCCTGATCCTGCATTATCACTTTTTCGATGCTCTAATCTGACTGCTGCGCTGCCCGGCAAAGCATTTGGCAAGCGTAGCAAACGTGAACAATGAGGGCAGAAATCAGAGGGGTGGGGGGGAGGGGGGGAGAGGGTGTAGCAGGCAGGCAGGCTGTACGGACAGAGGGAGGGAGGGCAGGGGGGAGGGCATTGCTGGACACGCAGCAGGGTTAGCACAACAGCCATATGATCCAGCTCCGGGGCCCAGGCCAGATCCTAACAGCAGCAGTAGCGTGGGCCTCTCTGATCTGCCTCCTCAGCAACTCTGCCTCTCTATCTCTTCCTCTGGCCTCTATGGCTCTTTCAGTTCAGTTACATATACGCATACATATATCACACGAAAATAAGCAACTAAACCCCCTTAAAAATGGGACCAAAAAAGCGCAGTGTGGCCTGTCAGCCGCAGGACTACAGTCAGATTATAGTATTACTAAGGGGACTGCCCTCATCCGCCTGGCTAGGACTCTGCCTAAGTTCCAGCTTGGCCAATGGTCAAGGGCCCATAATGCAGTAAGACCAGCCATGAAAGGAGGCCCTGTTCCTAGGGGACCGTGTCGCACGCGGGGGCGATTATTCGAAAAGCCCTCAGCGGAGGGCGAGCCGCTCTCTCAGCTCCGAGGTCCACCTGCCCCCTTCCCGGGGGACCGCAAGTACTGCCCTCACAGCCGCTGGAGATACAGGGCTGGTCTGGAGCACGCTTGCCGGGCCGGACGGCGGGGTGGGATAAGGGCAGGGGTCGTGGCCGCGGAGGCTTGCACCGCGCTTCAGACAAAGTTTTTTGAGAAAGCAGCAAGTTTCACCCTCCACAGCAAAGACTGGTGCAGTGGAGGCTGCCCAGAGACAGTACAGCGCTAACGTATTGGCCCTACTACACCACATGCGTTCTCGCTCGCTCGCTCGCTCGCTCTCTCTCTCGCTCCTCTCTTTCCCTCTCCACGCCCGCCTTGCTCGCTCACGCCCGAAAGCGTTGCCATGTTTTTTGCGATCTCCAAAGCAACACGCATAGTGATATTGTGCCCTCGTCAGCCAGAGCCACTCTTACACACACACACACACCCCACACTCACTTTCACGCACACACGCACACACACACTCCTACCCCACTGCTCACGAGGACTCGCACCTCACCAAGAATACATACTTCTTTACATTCCATAGTTAACATATATACATATGGGTACATAAGGAAGTATGTACACCAAGTAGGCAAAGCCTGAAGTTTCTGTGACACGCTGTCACGTGAGACAAGGCAGGAAGACACGAGTAGCGGCGAAGACAGGGGAGGGAGAAAAAAAAATGCTGGGAAATTTTCTTTAGCCTCCTTTCCCCCCCCCCAGAATGCAGCAGGGAGCACATCAGTCTGCACCATAAGGTGACTTTGAGCGGGAATTCAGCTCACTGCTCAAATCTCTCACACACACACACACACACACACCTGCCCCCCCAACGCCCCTCCACCACCAGACCCCCCGCCCCTCTCCCGGTCCAGTTCCGTCGTGTTCCATTCCATACCATAGACTGTCTCACTGATCCCGGCTGTCCTCCACAGAAAACAGGTTAGGGGGTAGAACACGGCGTGTCCCGTCCTTCCCCTTCTCTCTCCCTCTCTCTCTCTCTCTCCCCCTCTTCCCCCTCGTCCTTTTCTTGTGATAAAGCACCAGAAGGTTGTCCTTGTCTTCAGGAAGAGGAACCGCAACACGCACACACACCAACAAAAAAAAAAAACTAGCCAAAAAGCCAAGAAGGGAAAAGCAGAAGAGAAAACAGGAGCCTGAGAGGAGCAGGACTTCCCTCGCTCTGCTTGTGTCCTTGCTGCTGCGTCCGTCTGCTCACCTCTCCTTGTATGTGCCGTGGTCCTCCCGTGTCCTGGGAATTGGGGGGGTGGGTGACATGGCTGACACATACGAAGTGTAAGGTGCGTTGTCTCTGGAAATCGTGTCTTAGAGGCCTCGGTGCAGAAGGGCCGTGCCAGAAAGGCGGGCGGGCGGATCAGCTCGGGCGTCCGTTGTGCAGCCACGCTCCGCGCGTCCACTCCCCCTCCGTCTCCCTCCGCTGGGCTCTCTCTCCTCTTTGCGTCCCTCCACGTCCCTCTCGCACCCCCTTCTTACCCTTTCTCCCTCCTTACTGGCACTGCACCTCCCCCGCTCTCTTTTCTCTGCTCCCTCCCTCGCATCTCTAATCTCACCTCCCCCCTCTCCTCTCACTCCCGTGGTCTCTCTCGTATTCTCTGCTCTCTCTCTGCTCCGTCTCTCTCTCTCTCTCTCTCTGCCCCCCGTCCCCTGTCTCCTGTGTCAGCTACGACCCCGGTGTCGTGTGCGAGTGCCTGCTGATGTTTGAAAAAGCAGGGGGATCCAAGTGGAACAGGAAGCTATTGTGCGCAGGATTTGGGCTTTAGGCACACAGGCAGGCCATAGGTCACATGCGGGTGCTAATGCCCACTCAGCATTCGTGGATTGCGCCCCCCCCCTCCTCCTTTCCCTTTCACTACTCTCTTTCTCTTTCTGTGTTTCTCTCGCCCTCTGTTTTGGGTCGCCCCGATCTTCTGCTCGTCCCGCTTCAGTCGGCGCCTCTCTCCCCTGTAGCCTCACCTGTCCATGTTTAGTGTGGGGGGGAGTGGGGGGAGTGCTCTCAGAGTAGGGGGGGGGGTCATATAGATCAATAACCATTTGCATGGCCGCGTGAAATGTTCAGTGAGTCTCTAATGAATCTTTACCCCGACCCAACACATTCCACAAGTCAACACCGCCCCTTCGCTTCTCTGTATGCAGGGAAGGCTGGCTAGCGGAAGGGACAGAGAGAAAATCGAGACGCTTGGGGGGTGGGGGGGGTCGTTTTAAAAGTATCTCAGTGGTACTTCAGAGATCCATAGAAATGGAGGTGAGCAGCTAAGGCGCGAGTCCTGTTGGGCTTTGGGCCGAGCGGGACGGGGGAGGGACCAAACCGTCCCAGCGTGGGGGGGAGGTGACAGCGGCTCTCAGCTCTAAAACAGAGGGGAAGGGAGGGGGGAGGGGGGCCGAGCCTGGTGGCGGAGGTGCAACGTCCCGTTTAGGAAATGTCACAGCAGCCCGAGAGGGTGAGCGAATAGACGGGGGGGCGGGGACAGGGAGGAGGTGTGGAGGAATTCCTCCTCCCGCCACCATGCTGGGCTGGCCTGGCAGCACCGAGGGAGAGGGAGGGGAAGCAAGCGGACGGGCTGGCCGTCTAGCGCGGTGGGGCCTGGGAGCTACAGCTGCCAGTGCTGTGGCCCCTGCCTTGGCCCCAGCAGGCCAGCCAGCAGCATCAGGGGGGGAGGATGAGCTCAACTGGGCTACTACCCTAAGTGCTCTGGGTTCAGTCAGTGACACACATCTACTCGCTCCTCCCCCTCCTCCCACTTCCACTCTTCTATCAGTCCTTCTCCTAAGCTACCCCCCCCGCCACCTCCCCCTCCTACTGCTTAATACACTGCCAACAGCCTGCTGCTCCGCCCTGCCGCCTGTGTCAAACCTCCCACAATCCCGCCCATCCGGCCGTCCTGTATGCCTCCGTCACTCGTGGATGGCCTACATCATCCTCCAGGCCGTCCCCGCGTCGCATACGCCACGCATCGGCTCGCCACCCCTCCTCAAGCTGCCCTCAAACCCCCCCCCCGCCCTCCCCCTCTCTCTCTCCTCTCGTCCTCCCTCCCTCGTTTCTCGTCCTCCCTCCCTCGTCCTCTCCTCCCTCCCCAGGGCCCCAACTGTTGGCTCAGAAGAAGAAAAGAAAAGAAGCCCAAAAGAAAAGAAAAAAACGTTTGCACGAACCAAGAAGAACTAGTAGAAGGATCAAAATGAAGAAAGTTCCCGGCGAGGTTTTTGTATCCCTTCTGCAGGGGTGCCTGAAGGAGGACGCTGTCCGCTGCAGAGGACGCGCGGCGAACAGACTCGGAGGTGGGGACGGGGGGGGGGGGATGGTTGGGGGGGGGGGCGGGGGAGGAGAGGAGGCAGGCGGGGGACCGTCCCTCCGTCCACACCAGTGCGGGTCTGACTTAACGAGTCCGTCGTTAGATGGATAGCGGCGGCGCTGCGAGCGTGAAGCCTAATGAGCCAGCGAGCTGTGCTGCAGCGAGCATGTCCAGCTATGACTCGCCCGTAGGAGACGAGAGAGAGAGAGAAGGAGAGCAAGAGGGATGGAGAGGAAGCAAGAGAGAATGAAAGAGCGTGCAAGGCAGAAAAAGAGACAAAAATTCCATCCATGTGTGGCGACAGCAACTTCACCCTCCTTTCTCCACCCTCTCCCTGCGCGTATCCGGCTCCTTCTCTGTCTCCGGTCCTTCGTCACCTCTCTCCTCTTCTATCCTTCCAGCTGAGAAAGCCAGTCACCGAGGGGAGGGATGAGGGGGGGAGAGCGTCACAATAAAGACAAGCCCAGAGGTGTCGGTTGGTTAAGTTCTGTCCTATCACCGCTGCTGCAAAACAGTAAATTCCACTCCTCCTCTTCCTCCCCCCCCTCCCCCCCTACCAAGCACGCCGCTTCTCAGGCGAGCCATGCGGCTAATAACTGATGGCGTCCGAGGAGAGGGAGAGAGAGAGGGGGGGTGGGGGGGTGGGAGGGGTGTGGAGGGGAAGGGGGGAGGAGGAGTGGGAAAAAGCAGATTACCTGTCAGATCAGTTCCTTATCTAGGCTTCTCCTCGCCGCTCCTCTGTGGCGAAGAGAGCCAGAATGACCCAGCTGCTGCATCCACCGCGTGTGTGCAGGGTGCACACGCCCGACTCGCTGAATCAGCTCCTCTGATTGGGGGGCGGAGAGGAGGGAGGTAAAGGGAGGGAGGGAGGTTGGGAGTGAGAGTGGAGAGGAGAGCCAGTGAGAAAGAGAGGAGAAGAGAAACACGCAGGCACACAAACACACTAGCGGTAGCGTACCTTTCAGAGGGGCGCACGCTGCGCTGACATGAGGAGCTGCCGGCCTTGGAAGAAGAGAGGGAGAGAGAGGAGAGGGAAGGAGAGAGGGCCGAGGACGAAGGGAGAGGGAGAGGAGAGGGAAAGAGAGAGGGAGAGGGAAGAGAGAGGGAGAGAGAGAGAAGAGAGAGGGGGAAAGAAAAGGGGAGGGAAAGGCAGGGTGGTGTGTGTGCCAGCTGTGGTGGGGGGGGAGAGCTCTGCAGCACTCTCCTCTCCATCATGTGCTCTTCTCTCCAAGAGAGGGGAAGGATGGAGGGAGAGTGGGGCCCGGGTCGGTGGATGAGGCAGAAAGTGTGGCACTCGCCCCCCCGTCTCCCCCCGTCTCCCCCCTTACCCCCCTCCCCCGTGTCTCCCCCATCCCCCATCCTCCCTCCTGCCTCTTTCTTATTCAGGGACACACACAGCCCCCGGAGCTCTATCTGGCTCTGAAGATTGCTAAAATGCAACACTTTTATTATTCAGTTCCAACTTCTGTCTGTCAGCTTGAGTGGAAGGAAGGGCTGTTGTTGGATGAGCAGGAATGCAGGAGGCTTTGGGCAGCCTCTGTGTTGCAGGGCAGAGCAGGGCAGGGCAGGGCAGGGTTCATGCGGTAGAGCAGGGCAGGGCAGGGCAGAGCAGGGCAGGGCAGGGAAGGGCAGGACGATGTGGATCCGGTCATGTCATCAGCACGTACACAGCTCAGCTGCCCTCCCGAGGACGTTTCAAGCTCACTGGGATTGTGTGACCGAGGCCAAAGTGGTCTGGCGGAGTTAAACTGGTCGCTAGTAAGGAGGGTCAACTCTTTGACCGGGGCAAAGGTCGCGGCAGAATGGCGAAGGTCGCCGGGGACGCCAACCGGTCACGCCAACCGGTCACGTCGCGCCAAGACATCGTGCTAGCCGGCGGGGGTCCCTCCCTTCTCCACGAATCAGAAAGCAGAAAGATACGCTAACCCGTTAGCCCTGTATGGGCGGACCAAGCATTTTAAACACGCGTAACACCCCCCCCCCCCCCCCCACTCTTGTCGCTCGGCTGCTTGTCTCTCTGTCTCTCATCTCTTTCTCTTCTCTCTCTCGTCTCTCTCTTCTTCACACACACACACACCACCTCCCTGACCATATTTAGTCAAGCAGTTCAAAAAATAGTCACTGCAGCTCCTCTCCAACCAACCCCCCCCCATCCCAATCCCCTCCTCCTGCCTGCAGTCCCGTGTCGTCGCCCCCCCCCCCCCCACCCACAGCTGCTGTTGGCCAGGCCTCCGGGAAGCCTCCACTCCAGTCCCTCCCCACGTCCAGCCCGTCCTATCGATTCCCACCGACCTGCGGGGGGAGAGAGCGAGCGAGAGAGAGAGAGCACCTCCAGCCACGCTAGCCCTCCGCCATTCACCACCGCTATTTTTAGTCGAGCCAAATAAAGTGGTCTCTCTCTCCTCTCCTCTCTCTCCGGCTCCCTGTGTGTTTCCTGACCCCACCCACCCCACACACCGACGCCCTCCCCTTTTTTCTCTCCACCCGTTTTACTTCCAACACCACCTCTTCCCCTCGCGCTCTCTCTCTCTCTCTCTCTCTCTCTCTCTCTCTCTCTCCTTTTGAACCCCTCCCTCTCTCCCTCTGTCTCCTCTTTTAAATCGAGCCGGAGCACGCTGCTTATGGTGGAGCACACGATCTCAGCTCTATACTTAGAAACACTGCGCATTTGAGAAAAGGAGGAGGGAGGGAGGGAGGGAGGGAGAGAGAGAGAGATAGAAAGAGAGGGAGGGGAGGAACAAGAGTGCTCCTGGTAGTGAAGTGGATGGGCCGCTAGACTGTAGCGATTAGCATAGCGCTAGCCCTAGTTATTTGAATCAATCTTATTGTATTTCTTTCTTTCTTTTACGCTGCCTGTTCTCTACGGGCGCCGGCTGAGTGCAGTCGGGCCTGGGCCTAGACCTGGGCCTGGGCCTAGACCTGGGCCTGGGCCTGGGCCTAGACCTGGGCCTGGGCCTCACCTCTTGAGGACTGAGGCCTGTGTTGCCCAGAGGCTCTGGGTGTCTCTCCTCCTTCTGAGCTTCTCATTAATTTCCAAGTGCCTTTTTCGAGCTTTCCCGAGGCACGGCTGCTGAAGAATCTCTTTAATTAGTTGGGCTCATCACAGAGGCCACATCTATACTGTACGTCAGGAATGTCCTTTGTGCCCTCTCTCTACCTCCTCTCTCTCTCTCTCTACCTCCTCTCTCTCTCTCTACCTCTCTCTCTCTCTCTGTTTGCTCTCTTTCTTTGTCTTTCTTTTCTCCTCCACTTTTTTTTGGTCTCTTCTCTATTTTCTTTCTTTCTCCTCCCCCCCTCCTTTCTCTTTCTCCTTCCTTTCTTTGTCTTCTGCCCTCTCTCTCTCTCTCTCTCTCCACTCTACAGCGCCTCGCACGGCCTGCGACGCCCCGCTCGCCTCCGCGCGGCATCGGAAACGCCGTTTGTTCCAAACGCGTCGGCAGACGTTTCGACCGTCTGTTCTCCGCTTCCATCAAACACGAACACCTGATCCGAACCCTCTTCCTAGACAAACGTTTTCACAGAGGGGGGAGAAAAAATAGGAATATCCAAACATGACGCCACGCGTTCCGTGCGAAACGAGTCGTCATCTGAGGGTGAAGCCGATAGGTGATGATTGATCGAATATGGTTTCTAACAAGCTCACTGGCATCCTTCTCCATACTCCAAATTGCAAATTATATCCATTTCTTTTTATTGGTGTTGGGGGGGATTGGAGATTTCTGCATGGATTTAAGTATGCAATTCAATTAATGTATTGTCAGTGCAATTTATAGCCATTCGATTACATTATCTTTATGGCCATTACAAGAATTGACCGTTTGCCAGGTGGAATGGATTCCAGGCTAATGTGTCTGCTCAGTGCCTGACCTTACACGGCCAATGAAAGTGCAGAATTGCAACAGTATAAATGGCAGTGGTGAGCGTCCACCTGTTATTGGCCTCTAAAAAGGAGTGGGGCGCTCTCCTCTTTCCCCAGGCCTCTTTAAATCAAACCCCACCACTACCCCTCCTCCGCCAGCGCTCATTCCTCCTCGCACGCTCGCTTGAAAGGAAAGCGCGTGCCCGTGTGCGTGCGTGCGTGCACGTGTGTGCGTGCACGTGCGCGCACGTGTGTGTGTGTGTGACACACCGCTGGTGTCGGTCTCCAGCAGGCACAGTTGGGGCTATGGGGTTTCAGGTCTCGCTGCCAACTGTGTTTGCTGGTGATCCAGCACTCCCCAGTTTAATCTCAATTACCCCACTGACAGTCACTCCCCCACCACCCCTCTCTCTGAAACAGTGAGCCCCCCTCCCCACACACACACACACCCCTATGTGGCACCCATCCTGCCCTCGTGATGAATAGTTTGGGCCCGCGTATTTAGCTGAGTAGCTAATCGATCAATACGCATAGGGGTGTGTGCGGTTGGTGTGTGTGTGGTACGAGCTGTAGTGTGTGTGTGTGTGTGTGTGTGTGTGTGTGTGTGTGTGTGTGTGTGCGCTAAGGGGTGTGTGTGGTTGGTGTGGGCTGCATGTGGCGAGGGGTGTGTGTTTGGTGTGTGTGTGTGTGTGTGTGTGTGTGTGCTGAGGGGTGTGTGTGTGCTGAGGGGTGTGCGTGCACTAATGGATGTGTTTTGTTTCACTGAGTAAAGGGGTGTGTCAGGATGTCTCGCCCCTCCCCAACTCTCCATCCCAGCTTAGAATTACAGTGAGAGCAATGACTCGGCCTCTCTATTCCGTTCACTCTCTCTTCCATCCTTGCCTCCCTCGCTCGTCCTTCTCTTCAAGTATACACATCTACGGGCGCATTTGCACTTGAATGAATGTGGAAAGGAAACCTGGATTTCAACCAAAGTCTGACTGGCTCCCCCGTCAATATTTCCCTGGTGGTGGTGGGAAGAGGGGGGGGGGGTGTGGGTTCTCATGACCCCAACCCAGCGCTCCTCAGACTTTCCACCTGGGGGGGGACTTCTCCGCTTGGTTCGATCTCCAAACCGTCTGGCGTGTTGTCCGGAGGGGGGAGCTCTGGTCCTGGACTCTCAGCTTTCTTCTGATTCGCTATAAGCAGGATGAAAACTCCTTCTAACCAGCCTGGGCCAGTTTGGGCTCTGGACGTCGTTCTCCATCGCTCCCTCCCCTCCATCATTCAGGTTCTCCTCTTTCTCCATCCGTACTCACTTCCTCTCGCCCTTCATCCTCCCTTCCATCTTCCAGATCCTCCCTCCCTCTGTCCTTCTCCCCCTCCATCCTCCCTTACTTTATCACACCCTCGTCAGCCCTGCTTCCTGCAGCCCTTTACTGTGAACATCATCTAAAAGGGTGAGGCTGCTGAGCGCTGGGCGGAATCAAAATGATTTATGAATGGACAACTTGGCTGGATGACTGGCTTGGAGGCTGGCTGGGTGGGTGGGTGGGTGGGTGGCTGACTGACTGGGTGGGTGGGTGGGTGGCTGACTGACTGACGGGGTGGGTGGGTGGCTGAATGGCTGGCTGGGTGACTGACTGGCTGGGTGACTGACTAACTGACTGACTGGATGGCTTGGTGACTGACTGACTGGGTGGGTGGGTGGCTGAGTGGCTGGCTGGGTGACTGACTGGCTAGGTGACTGACTAACTGACTGACTAGATGGCTTGGTGACTGGCTGCCAGCTTCTCCTCCCATCCCTGCCAGTCAGCCTCTGATCCTCCAGCTATTGTTCCCTCCTGCCTCACTGCAGTGGACAGGCTTCCTATTGTCTCTCATCTCTCCCTGGGACTCACCCCCCCCCCCCCACACACACACACACACGTACACACACGTGCACACGTACACACACATCCTCATTCACAGCGGCAGCGTGTAAACTGTATGTATTTCCAAGTCCCTCCGGCTTTAACAGTATGTAGATGCGGAGGCAGATGAAGACAGGTGTTTCCACAGTGCCAATAAAGCAAGGTGACAGGCAAGGCGTTTAGTTTGATAAAGGTACCGTACGACTTCCACCCGGGCGCCATACGTTGCGTCCACGGCGACGCACGGCGCGAGCCGCTCGCGGTTCTCTCCAAATCAGCGGCAGGGAGAAACGCCGTGTTTGCATGCTGCTGTCTAGCTCCTCCCCTCCTTGCAGAACGAGCCAGGTCCCCCTCAAGAGGCAGGACGTAGGGCGAAGGGATAAGTGCTCTGTGATTCACGAAAAGACAAGCGATTGCGTAGATGCGTCCCGAGAAAACCCCCCTGTGGCGTCCAGCTGGAGCCTCGTCTTCCAGCGGGCCCCTTTCAGCCGCGGCACACAGGACAAGGGGGGCCGCCTCAGCAGGACCACCGTCTAACCACAGCAGACACGCCCGACGTTTCACTCTTTACGATGTTCTGCTTTTGGGTTTTCATTTTCGTCCTCGTTCAACTGAATCGCACCGGGAAATCCTCGGACGAGGACTAAGTCCGGTTTAGAAAGATGCCCCGAGAGGTCGTGGATGTAGACCCACGACCGCGACGCTGCCAGCGGGCAGGCTGCCGGCAACGGCTAGCGACTTTGGGCGGGACGCGGGGAGCGGCTTTAACCCAGCAGCCCCCCCCCTCCTCCTCTGTGACTGTCCAGCGGCCCCCGCAGCTGGGACCCGGTCCAACAGATCAGCTAGAGGACAAGCCCGGTGTATGCCTGAATCCCCTCGCGACCAATCAGAATGCCCACACCTCCTCCAGGGGGGCGGGGCCGGGCCAAGCGTGGCTCCCGGCCAATAGATAAGCCTGTCCGCGCTGTAGCGCTCTGTTGTCTCTCTTGGCCACTACGTTGCCATAGCACATGTTGGAGGGAGGGGGAGAGGGAGAGGGAGGGAGGGAGGGAGAGAGAGAGAGGGAGAGAGAGGGAGGGAGGGAGGGAGGAGTGCTGCTCTTCAAGGTCTCAAGGACATATAGCGCTTTTGGGAAAGTGACTGCACAGCCTCACACACACACACAGTCCCCCTACAGAAAGCATGCATCGTGCCCCTACTGGAATTACCTGGTGCTGCATGGGTCTCGCTCTCCAAACCCTAGAAAGAGCAGGATTTATTTGTGTCAGCTTCCTGTAAGTGCTTCGGCAGTGCAGGTAATAAATAGAGGAGCACAAGGTGATTTACTTCCCCCGCTGACAGGAGGGGGGCTATGAATATTGAGCTCCACCCCCCCCCCAACCCCCCCAACCCCCCTTCGCCTTTCGAAAACATTAACGCAAAAGACGTTGTTTACACATTTGGTTAATGTATTGAAAGGGAAATGGAAGGGAGGGGGGAGGGGGGAGGTTGCTGCCTATCACGCGTGCGCCGGGCGGCGCTGGATAGTTGCCGCGTTGCGTCGCCTCCTACTCCACTTCATTATCTTTCCTGATTGCATGTTGTAACAACCCGGCAGGGATGCGGACGGTTCCGGAGGGTTGGGTTGTCTGTGCTACCCTGTCTGTGTGTTCGTAGGCTCCTCAAACCAACCTCCTCCTCCTTCCCCCCCCCTCCCACCCCCACACCTGGCTCCTTGCCGTTGAATAATGCAGGCCAGTTACCCCGGTAACCTGCACGGTCACCGCCAAGAGGCGGCGGCTCTCGTAAATGCGACGTGACAGTTTGGGGCGAGGTGGCGTGCGCCGGCCGGTGGGCGCAGCGTCTGAACGCGCGGAGAGCGCTCGTCCTCTCCGCCTCCTCCCTGGCGGTGGCGCCGTGCGCACGCTGGCTTTCATCTCGATGCCTTATTGCGTACATTACTCATGATTTCGCAGACCCGTAGACATGATCCCCCCCATAGGTGTGTGAACACGTTGCTATGGGGCCCCTGTCGGAGCTCTGTCCGGGCCCCCCGGCCCCCCGGCCTGGTCACAAATAGTCCATTAGAGGCTGAACTGTAGCACAACTTGTGGGACACACTGCAGCCGATCCAGCTTGCTCAACCCCCCCCCTCCCACATCCTCCCTCTTCCTTTCACTCCCCAAACAACAGATTTTAATTACGGTGATGGCTTTCACAGTGTGTCTGAGCTGCGTGTGCGTGTGTGTACTTGCGCTGTAGAGGGATGGGGAGGGGGGAGGGGGGAGCATGGGAGGGGTTTTGGGGGCGGCGGGGGGAGAGGGGGTGGAGTCACACACACACTGCAGCATGGCAGACTCTTCTCCCAGTATTTTACCTGCAAGGAGATGGTTGATTATTCTGCTATGTTAGTGGTTTAAGGCGGGCTTACGCACAGGTACACCAGCACCCCTGCATTACAGTGCAGGCCACACACATGCGCGCGCGCGTGTGCGTGTGTGTGCGTGTGCCAGAGAGAGGCCAGGGAAGAACAGCACAGTGGTGATTTAGAGCATTCGATTTATGACCCTGCCGTAGATCACCGATGCCTCTCCAGTCCAGGCGTCTCCACGTGTGTTGACGGTGCAGGAGCCCTGGCCCCCACGGCCCCTGGCGGACCGAAGGCTCCCCTTGCTAAGCCTCCTCTTCCTGATCAGTGTCTCACCTGCTGGGGGAGAAGCAGCTTGGAGACCCCTACCTGCCAGGAGCTGATGTCCTCCCCTCTTCCCCTTCAGGACATGTCGAGGTTACCATGCCAGTGTCTGTTGTCGTAGAGACGAGCTCATTACCAGCGCGCCTGACAGACAGACAGACAGACCAACACCAGGCCAGCCTCAGGGTCGCTACCTGCAACGGCAGACGGCACTGCGCCATCGGCACCCTGTGCCAACTCTGCTTTTTTTGTGTGTAAGGTCATATGCCAGGAAGGGAGAGAGAGAGACATTGAGGTGCACTAAAGAGGGGAAATAAAATAAGCCATGGGGGGGGGGTGTAATTGGTTTACCTCAAGCCAACAGGCCATCAGCGATTCATCAGCTCCACTTGTCACCAGCAGTCAGAACCTCCCACCACCACGACAGAAGTAAGACCTCAAACTCATTACCGCCGGGACGGTTCCCCCCAACTGGAACCAGGCCCCCCCCGGGGGGGCGCCCGGCCTCCCCGGACGCGGGCGGACGTGGCTCCACCCCCCCCCCCCCCCCCCC
>BROE01000001.1:2769339-2785461 GCA_036571765.1 Plecoglossus altivelis
ACCGAAGGCTCCCCTTGCTAAGCCTCCTCTTCCTGATCAGTGTCTCACCTGCTGGGGGAGAAGCAGCTTGGAGACCCCTACCTGCCAGGAGCTGATGTCCTCCCCTCTTCCCCTTCAGGACATGTCGAGGTTACCATGCCAGTGTCTGTTGTCGTAGAGACGAGCTCATTACCAGCGCGCCTGACAGACAGACAGACAGACCAACACCAGGCCAGCCTCAGGGTCGCTACCTGCAACGGCAGACGGCACTGCGCCATCGGCACCCTGTGCCAACTCTGCTTTTTTTGTGTGTAAGGTCATATGCCAGGAAGGGAGAGAGAGAGACATTGAGGTGCACTAAAGAGGGGAAATAAAATAAGCCATGGGGGGGGGGTGTAATTGGTTTACCTCAAGCCAACAGGCCATCAGCGATTCATCAGCTCCACTTGTCACCAGCAGTCAGAACCTCCCACCACCACGACAGAAGTAAGACCTCAAACTCATTACCGCCGGGACGGTTCCCCCCAACTGGAACCAGGCCCCCCCCGGGGGGGCGCCCGGCCTCCCCGGACGCGGGCGGACGTGGCTCCACCCCATGCCACCCCGCAACGGCAGCACTAGAACCCCCCACCCCCACCCCCTAACCAGAGACTCCCCTGTAGAAAACAGGCTTCAGGACTGCCATCATTTTCTCAAAAGCAGGCAGTCCCAACACGCGAGTGCCCCAAGGTAGAGGAGAGGAAAGGTCACAAGCTTACAGAGAGACTTGCAGCCAGGACAGTGGAGGGGGATGGAGGAGGAGAGAGTAGAGGGGGGGGGGGGCGAAGGCCTGTCTGTTTCCATCGAAGCCGATGCGCAGGCTCCGTTCTGTCACCCGCTCGGGAGCCTATAGTTTACTACGCCCCGCTCACGACGCACATCCACTCCGCCTCTTCAGCCTCTTGGAATAGGATTTAGAAAAAAAAAGGATGGTGGCGCCAACACAGACACTCTTCAACATTAAGTAGCCTCCACAGTCCACTGAACAGCCTACTTAAAAGCCAGACTCCCCCCCTCCACTCACCACCCCCCCCCCCCCCCCACATACAGCCCAACACACTAATACACACAACACGATGATAGTGTGTTGTGTGTGTGGCCCTGCTAGTGCCGCACATGCTGATCTGCCTTAACGTGTGTTGACTGATGTGTTGACATTTGAGGAAATGTAAATTTCGGGAACAGAGCTCCTATTTCAAAGTTCTAGGAGACGTATCGAATCTCATCCCATGACGATTCTCTGTACCTCCCAATATGGTCTTAGAGTAAGTCATAGCTGTACCTGACAGGTACTTTCTAATCTGAACACAATGCCAGCCCAGCCGTCACAACACACGCACACACACACACACGCACACGCACACACACGCACACACACGTGTTTTACTGGCCGGGGCTCTCCCAGGATCTGTAGTCACCGGAGGATCGTTCCGTCTCCCTCAGCGTCCCTCGTGTCGCTAGCACGCAGCCGTCGGTCGCCATCGCCAGTCGCCTTTGATTTGCTTCGAAAGCTAACCTGCTTGCTCAACCCCCGAACACAAAGCTGTTGTTTAGCGACGAGAGGAAGAGGAGGAGGAGGAGGAGGAAGAGGACTCCTTCAACAAGCAGGAAGCATATGTCATGTGCTCCTTGTTTCCAGGCCATGTCCTACCAGAGTTATTGTTTCGTAAGCGGTCGCTGGCGTCCGCTGTAACTGGTACTGACCACCACACAGATGGCTGTCAGCAAGGCCAGAACAGCAGAAGGACCCTGTCCATGTTAGCACACACACACACTCATACACACACACACACACACTCATACACACACACTCATACACACACAATCATATACACACTCATACACACACACACACACACTCATACACACACACACACACACTCATACACACACACACTCATACACACACAATCATATACACACTCATACACACACACACTAACACACACACACTCATACACACACACACTAACACACACACACTCATACACACACAAACAGACACACACCCCCAGCGTCAGTGAGCCTCCCGGTCAATGACAAATTGCAGCCCAAGACAACAGGGCCTGGTGGAGCGTTCCTGAGGGACTTTGGGAGATCTCTCACAGGGTGACCCAGTTCCATCACACCTTCGCCTTCACTCCCCCTCTCTCTTTTCCTCTCCTCTCTTTCTCTCCCTCTTCCCTCTTCCGTTTCTTCCGCTTCCTACCGCCGTCTCGCTTTCTCTTCCCTTCTCTCTCCCTCTCTTTTTCCTCTCCCTCACTCTCCCTCCCTTCTCTCTCCCTCTCTCTCTCGCTCGTCCCCTCTGTTCTCCTTCCTCCACCACATGTCCTTCTGCAGCAGGACTTGCCGTGTGGCTGCAGGCATCGAGTCCAGTTTAATTTTTTTCTTAACGAGGAACTCTCGTTTCCCTTCACCATCACCCTACCCTTCACCCCCTCTCTCTCTCTCTCTCTCCTCTCTCTCTCTCTCTCTCTCCCTCTCTCTCCCTCTCTCTCTCTCTCTCTCTCCCTCTCTCTCTCCCTCCATCCCTGCCTCCAACTCACTCCACAGCCTCAGTTGAAACTCTTTAGTCTCACTATGCTCACTACTTCAGCTGCGGCATTCTCCTCTCTCCCACACTCTCTCTCTCTCTGACTGTCTCCTCTCTCTCACTCTCTCTGTATCTCCTCTCTGTCACTGTCTCTCTCTCTGTGTCATCTCTCTCTCTTGTCACTCTCTCTGTATCATCTCTCTTGTCTCTCTCTCTCTCTCTCTCTCTGTCACTGTCTCTCTCTCTGTGTCTCTCTCTGTCTCTCTCTCTGTGTCACTCTCTGTCTCTCTCTCTGTGTCACTCTCTGTCTCTCTCTCTGTCTCTCTATCTCTGTCTGTCTCTCTGTCACTCTCTGTCTCTCTCTATCACTCTCTCTGTCTCTTTGTCACTCTCTGTCTCTCTCTCTGTCACTCCCTCTGTCACTCCCTCTGTCACTCCTTCTGTCACTCTCTATCACTCTCTCTGTCTCTCTGTCTCTCTCTGTCTCTCTCTCTCTCTCTCTCTGTGTCTCTCTCTTTCACTCTCTCTGTCTCTCTTTCTGTCACTCTCTGTCTCTCTCTGTCACTCACTCTCTCTCTCTCTGTCACTCTATCACTCTCTCTGTCACTCTATCACTCTCTCTGTCTCTCTCTCTCTCTCTGTCACTCTATCACTCTCTCTCTCTCTCTCTCTGTCACTCTATCACTCTCTCTGTCTCTCTGTCACATGCCCCTCAAAAGGAAGGGAAATCGTTCTCCTCACTAGATGAACAAGCGATTCAGATTTCTGGTTTGCTGGTTGGTTGGTTGTTCTTTTGGGTTGGTTGTTAGTTAGTTTTTTTTGTGGCCATTACGGCAAATCGCAGCGCTGCATTGCAGCAGTACAAGCGTGGATGCATTAATATTAATGGCCGCCCATTTCACCCAGCGTGGCGGGGAGCCTGTCAATCCAGCCTTCTACAGGAGGGGCTCTTCCCCCGCCCTCTAGGGAGCACCCAGACAAGACCTGCTCCGTCTCTGCCGTCAGCAGAGGGCGCCATCGTACACCCCATAACCTCCCCCCACCACCACCTACCCCATGACATGACCCCCACCACCACCTACCCCATGACATGACCCCCACCACCACCTACCCCATAACCTCCCCCCACCACCACCTACCCCATGACATGACCCCTACCACGTATTGGAGCGGCAGGTCACACTGGGTTATTCTTGATCAACAATCGGGGGGGGGGGGCTCCCCGTCATCCACCAATCAGGGTTCTGCAGAGAACCAGTGAACGAAGAGGTCGGTGTAAGATGGTTGGCTATTCGTCTGAGGCATTCCGTTGTCCCAGTAACGTGAATGTCAAGAGTTTTTCCTGTTGATGCGCTGCAGATGACGCTGTCATCGGTTGGAGCGCGATCACGTTTGGTCCAGTCTAGGAGGAAAACCCAATCTTCTTAACGCCCCTTTAATGTTTCAGAGGCAAGTTCCAAGTGTTGTGGTCGAAGTTCTCTGGACGCAATCCCTCTCAAGTGCCCTTTGCGATGAAATATCTCTGCTATTTGAGAAGACACACTCTGAATGTTAGATTAGGCAGAAAGGCTGCAGTTGCTATCATATCGAAGCAGCTCTATTCTGCATTAAGTGGTTTGAGATAGCTGCAAGCAATGCAGGTGTGTGTGTGTGTGTGTGAGGTGCTGTGAGAGCGAGGGATCAGTGTGCTGCTGCTCTGCTCAACTCAGTACTGCAGTACAGCAGCCTGCCTTACCCTGCTCTTTCTCTACAGTACCCTCCTGCCTGTCTGTCTCTACAGTACAACATGCCCCTCTCTCTCTCTCTCTCTCTCTACAGTACACCCATGCCTGTCTGTCTCTACAGTACCCTCCTGCCTGTCTGTCTCTACAGTACCCTCCAGCCTGTCTGTCTCTACAGTACCCTCCTGCCTGTCTGTCTCTACAGTACCCTCCTGCCTGTCTGTCTCTACCGTACCCTCCTACCCGTCTGTCTCTACAGTACAACATGCCTGTCTCTCTCTTTCTCACTCTACAGTACAATCATGCCTGTCTGTCTCTACGGTACCCTCCTACCTGTCTGTCTCTACAGTACCCTCATGCCTGTCCCTCTCTCTCTACAGTACAGTCCTGTCTGTCTCTCTCTCTACAGTACACTCCTGCCTGGTTCTCTCTCTACAGTACAGTCCTGTCTGTCTCTCTCTCTACAGTACAGTCCTGTCTGTCTCTCTCTCTACAGTACACTCCTGCCTGGTTCTCTCTCTACAGTCCAGGGTCTGTCTGTCTCTCTCTCTTTTTTTTTTTTTTTTTTTTTTTTTTTTTGTGTTTTTTTTGTGTTTGTGTGTGTGTCTTTCTGTCTCTCTCTACAGTACACTCCTGTCTGTTTCTCTCTCTGTCTCTCTCTCTACAGTACTCTCCTGTCTGTTTCTCTCTCTGTCTCTCTCTCTACAGTACAACTCTGGTGCTGTTTCTTCTCTCTGTCTCTCTCTCTACAGTACTCTCCTGCCTGTTTCTCTCTCTGTCTCTCTCTCTACAGTACTCTCCTGTCTGTTTCTCTTTCTGTCTCTCTCTACAGTAGCATTGCCTTACCTGTTTCCTATTCTGTCCTCTCTCTCACGTAACTCTCCGCCTGTTCTCTCTCTGTCTCTCTCTCTACAGTACACTCCTGTCTGTTTCTCTCTCTGTCTCTCTCTCTACAGTACACTCCTGTCTGTTTCTCTCTCTGTCTCTCTCTCTATCCAGTAACTCTTTGTATTCGTCTCCCTGTCTCTCTCTACAGGTACAAACTTGTCTGTCTCTCTCTCTGTCTCTCTCTCTACAGTACACTCCTGTCTGTTTCTCTTTCTGTCTCTCTCTACAGTACTCTCCTGCCTGTTTCTCTCTACTGTCCTCTCTTCTCCTGTTCTATCCTCTCCCTTCCTCTCCCCCCTCTCTCTGTTCTCTCTCTAGCAGTCCTCCGCTGCTGTTGCTCTGGTCTGTCTCTCTCTCTGTGTCTCTCTTTTTGTGTGTGTCTCTCTCTCTATTTTTCTTTCTTTCTCTCTGTCTGTTTTTCTCTCTGTCTCTCTCTCTACATCAGAGCCGACACTCCTGTCTGTCCTCTCGGTCTGTCTCTCTCTCTACAGTACACTCCTGCCTGGTTCTCTCTTGCTGTTCTCTCTAAGTACTCTCACTTGCCTCGGAGCCAGTCACTATCTCTGCTGTTCTCTCTCTGTCTCTCTCTCACGTACTCCTGTCTTTCTCTTCTGTCTCTCTCCCTAATTCACTCTCTGCCTGTTTCTCTCTTACTACCTGTCTCTCTCTCTGAACATCCCCTGTCTCTCTCTCTCCTGGTCTCTCTCTATCTAGTACCTCTCTCCCTGTTCTCTCTCTGTCTCTCTCTCTACAGTACACTCCTGTCTGTTTCTCTCTCTGTCTCTCTCTCTACAGTACTCTCCTGGCTGTTCTCTCTCTGGGTCTTCTCCTACAGTAAACTCCTGGATCTGTTTCTCTCTCTCGTCTCATCTCTCTACAGTATCCCTGTTGTTTCTCTTTTCGTCTCTCTCTCCCGTAACTCCTGTCGTTTCTCTCGTCTGTCTTCTTCTCTACAGTCACTCCTGTCTGTTTTCTCTCTCGTCTCTCTCTCACTGTTACTCATCCTGGTTCTCTGTCTCTCTCTCTACCTATACTCTTCCTGCCTGTTTCTCTCTGTTCTCTCTCTACAGTACTCGTCGTGCTGTCTTTTCGTCTCTCTGTCTCTCTCTCTACAGTACTCTCCTGCCTGTCTATCTGGTGTGTCTCTATACAGTACTCTCTCTTGCCTGTCTAGTCTCTCTCGTCTCTCTCCTCTACAGTACTTTCGCTGCCTTCTTCTTTCTGTCTCTCTCTCTACAGTACTCTCCTGCCTGTCTTCTCTGTCTCTCCAGTACATTTCTGCGCTTTTCTCTCTCCTCTCTCTCTACGGTGCACTGTTCTGTCTCTCTGTCGCACTGTACTGTACCGTCCTGCGTGCCACTGCAATTGTACAATAGACCATGCTGATGCTGACTTTTACGACCAACGGCAGACAGGGCGAAAGAGAGTGCGTTTATCAGGATCCTCCCTGCAGCGAAGCTGCTCTCCAGAGCCCTCCAAGCCCTGAAGTGTGTGTGTGTACAACTCATGCGAAGGTGTCTCTTCATTGTGTTTCGGTTGTGTGGATGTGTATACCTTGTAAGCCGCTGGCGTGGTGTGGTTGCTGTTTCCGTCCTTACGCCCCCGGGCCTCCCCCCTCTCTCTCTCCTCGCTCCTGAGCGAGCACAGTTGTTCAGCCATGTCCACGGCTCCAGCCACTTGGCTGCCTCCTTTTTGTCGCAGTTCAAGGTCCGCCCTGCGCCGTTCTCCTGCGGCGCCCAAGGTTAAGAGTCCCCCTGCAGCCCAGCCTGCCTGCCTGCCTCTGCAGCGTGCACAGGGAGCTTACCTGCGGGGGAGGGGGGAAGGAGGAGGCGGGGGGCGGGAGGGAGGCGGGGGGCCTCCAGAACTGGAGATGCTCAGGCCGGAGGAACGGAGGATTATGGATGGACTTTTTGGGGGGGTGGGGGTGTGTGTGTGTGTGTATCTTCGGTCTCCAAACACTTGCCAGACCCGGGACGGTGGCCCACACCCCTGTCACCGACCACCATAGACACATCACACGTCACATGTCTCCTTCCGAGACTTGGCCTTTTGTTTTTTTTTGCCGACGTGTGTTGTTAATGTTTGTAGCAGGCGAGTCTCCACTTCTCCTACGCTGGTCAGTGGAATTCGGTGTCACGTCTCCGCTCTCCGTGTGTCTGGCCTCGGTGGTGCGTCTCGTGTTGGTGTGGGGGGTTGTTTTGGTGGGTGTGGGGTGTGGTTGGGTCTGGTGTGTGTGCGGGGCGGTGCGGGCCGTGTTTGCGGGTGGTTGCGGGCCGGTGTGCGTTGGGTGTTGGTTGGTGGTGTTTGTGTCTATGTCACTGCGCTGGTTGGGTCTGTTGCTTTCTGTTTTGGGTTGGTGGGTTGTTGGTGGTGATGTGTCGGTGGGCTTGGTCGTTGGGCGCGCTGTTGGGGTGCGTGGTTCCGCGTGGCGTGTGTGTTGGTGTTGTGTCTCTGGTTAGGGTGCGCGTGTCGGGTACTCGCGTTTGCTGTGCGCGGGCTCCTGGTCCTCTCTCTCTGGTTGATATATGGCCTTCAAGGAATAACCTTCAAAGAGGTAGCTTCTTCTGTCACTTTGCAGGTAGTAGCGGACGGCCATCGTCAAGACAACTGGCTGTTTCAGCCTCCCATCGCCAATGTGCCAATACACTTCGCCACACAGCCACAGAGGTTGTGGGGGTGTTTATGGTTTTGGGTGGGTCGTTTTTGTGCGCGCGCGTTGTATGTGGGGTGGTCTTAGGTTGTTTGGTTACTTTTGACCTCTAAGAGGAGGATGACATAGTGTGTGACTACCGGCTCGGGTTTTTTGTTATGTTTGGTTGGTGTGCCGTGTTTTATGTGGGTGTGGGCTGTGAGGTGTGTCGCGCGGTGTTGTGGTGGTGATGGTGGTGTGTTGGTGATGGTGGTGTGGTGTTGGTGGTGGGGTGTGTGGGGTGTGTGGGTGTGTGGTTGTTGTGATTGCGTAGTCTGGCGGGCTCCGTTCCGTGTTTGGTGCGTATTGTTGTGTGTGTCAGGTTTGTGGGGTTGGTGTTTAGGGTTTAGGCGAAGTGTGTGGACATGACATGTGTGTTTCACGCGTGCGCAGTAGCCGTCTGTGGGTAGGTGCGCCCAGTTTGATGTAAGAGTATCGTAGAACTGTTGCTTGCGTGGGAAGGGGCTTGCTCACGTTGGCTTGTTTGTACTCCACACATGATTACAGACAACCCATCCGTGTGTGTGTAGCCGTCTAAGTTGACTTCGGGGGGGCAGTGCCTCCACCTCACACACAGGTTTCTCTCTCACACACGCAACACACACACGATTGGACCTTCGTGCACCCAGGAGGAGCCGGCTGTTATTTGAACTTGCTAAGTTCTGTGTTAATTAAATCATTGTACCTCTGTGTAGGGGGGGGGCGTTTGTGTGGGGATCTTCCCAGGGGTGTGGGGGGTGGTGGGGTCGAGTTTGGGTTGCACTTGTGTTCCCGGCTGATTGTACTAGATGTGGTCAGAAGATGGTTTTCAACTCCGAAGAGGTTTACCCGGAGTCGTCAGTACGCGAAGTTGTTGGAGGGGTGTGCACCGGATTTGCTGGTCGCGCTGGCACAGCTCTCTGACTGTTGGTGCAAGAGGCTGTGCTGGTACGAGCCTCCTCACGCAGCTGGTACGAGCCTCCTCACGCAGCTGGTACGAGCCTCCGCACGCAGCTGCTTTAGTATTCCTCTCATCTCCATGGGAGGACAGCAGACAGGAGAGAGAGAGGGGGAGGGGGAGGGGGGGGATTGTGGGGGGTTTTTTGTAAACTTTGCCTGTGGGGCCTCAGGAACAAAGCCTCTCTGTTTGTTTGTCATGCCACATGCGTGTGTGTCTGTGCTGTGTTTGTGCATGTGTGTTGGTGTGTATGTGTTGTGTGCGTGTTGTGTGTGAGAGATTGTGTGCGCTTGGCGTGTGTGTTCACCAGCGGTCAATTGATTGTACTGCCGTGACCTTCCCAGGTCCTGTTGTCATGCACCTGCCGTCACCTTCCGCTCAACCTAACTCTGCCGTCCTGTTCTTTCTTCCTTCCCCTTCCCCGCTCGTCCCGGTCTCTCCCCTACCTCTCTCTCCCTGCCCTCCCTCCCTCTCCTGTCCCTCCTTCTCCTCTCTCTTCTCCCTCTCCACCGCTCCCTGGCGCGATTTTCTCCTCGTGTCCTCCCTCGCGACTTCCTCTCTTCCTTGGTACGGACCCTTCTCGTCGTGTCCACTTTGCCCTCCCCGCCGCGATTCCTCGTCTGGGTTGCGGTGCCAGTGAGAGGTGCTGCTGGTCCAAGCCTCACCCTCCAGGGCCCGTGTGGATCGTGGATGAGAAGGAAGGAATGAGGTGTATACATGGATTCTTGTGCCACCGTGGCAGCCTCGCTGGCGCCCTCAACAACCACGTGAGGTGCCGAGCTGGGAGTCTGTGGTGGGCAGGAGCGTTAGGCAGATTGAGTCAGCCAGGTACAGTATTGGTCGACCAGCGAGCACAGACATGATGTAGGTCAAGCCACCCCCACCCCTCAACACACGCCACATCACACAACCCTGCAATGGCCGCACTACACAGGGCACAGGACCTCCGCATCGACTGTCCGCACCACATCCTCATGATTGCGGGGCAAAAAAAACAAACAGACTGCGCACACTTTTTCTTTGTTTCACTTCTTCCCCTCTTTCCCTCCTGTCCGGTCGGGCACGCGTATACTCCCTCTCACGCCCAACACAGAACCATGAGAAGTAAGCGTCACACCGGCCACACCTATGTCTACGACTATAGTTCACGCACATGATCTCGATGGCCCATCTATCAGGGGATATGGCATGGACGCCCACGCACTGCGAGTATGGTACACTATAGCCACATTCCAGCCATGTAGTCTTGGACTCCCTACTCTGCCTCCCTCCTCGCCCTCTCCTCCCCCCCGCAGCAGTACAAGCGTGGATGCATTAATATTAATGGCCGCCCATTTCACCCAGCGTGGCGGGGAGCCTGTCAATCCAGCCTTCTACAGGAGGGGCTCTTCCCCCGCCCTCTAGGGAGCACCCAGACAAGACCTGCTCCGTCTCTGCCGTCAGCAGAGGGCGCCATCGTACACCCCATAACCTCCCCCCACCACCACCTACCCCATGACATGACCCCCACCACCACCTACCCCATAACCTCCCCCCACCACCACCTACCCATCACCACACCACCACCACCAACCAAACCTTACCCCATGACATGACCATGACCCCTACCCACGTATGGACGCGGCAGGTCACCACTTGGGTTATTCTTGATCCAACAAATCCGGGCGGGGAGCACCTTTCCATCCACATCCTCCTCGGCCGAACCCGACGGGAGGGGGGGCTCCCCCGTCATCCACCCCAATCAGGGTGTTCTGCAATGAACCCAGTGAACGACGAAGACGCCGGTCCCGGCTCTAGTACAAGTGATGGTTGGCTATTCGTCTGAGGCATTCCGTTGTCCCAGTAACGTGAATGTCAAGAGTTTTTCCTGTTGATGCGCTGCAGATGACGCTGTCATCGGTTGGAGCGCGATCACGTTTGGTCCAGTCTAGGAGGAAAACCCAATCTTCTTAACGCCCCTTTAATGTTTCAGAGGCAAGTTCCAAGTGTTGTGGTCGAAGTTCTCTGGACGCAATCCCTCTCAAGTGCCCTTTGCGATGAAATATCTCTGCTATTTGAGAAGACACACTCTGAATGTTAGATTAGGCAGAAAGGCTGCAGTTGCTATCATATCGAAGCAGCTCTATTCTGCATTAAGTGGTTTGAGATAGCTGCAAGCAATGCAGGTATTCCTGCAGTATTACTTGTGTGTGGCTGTAACAATGTGGTAGCAGTTGATGGCACCTGGTGTCGCTGTGATGAGCCTAGGATCACGTGTGCTGCTGCTTCTGCTCAACTCCCACATACTAGCAGCTTGCTCTTACGACGCAGCCTGCCGCAGACCTGCCGTTTCTCTACCAGCTCCACCTCTTTCCTGCGCTCTGATCTGCTCCTCAATACAGCCTAACAAACATGCCCCCCCCCGTCTCTCTCCTCCTCCTCGTCTCCTCCTCCTCAGTACACCCAATGCCTGTCTTCTCTACAGTTACCCCCTCCTGCCCTGTCTGTCTCTACCCCGCCTCTCTGCCCTGTCTGTCTACTACCCAGTTACCCCTCCTGCCTTGTCCCTGTCTCTACCCGAGTACCAGTATCCCCTGTCCTGCTGTCAATGGGTCCCTCTACCACCGTTCACCCCCTACCCCCGGTCCTGGTGCTCTACAGCTACAACATGCCTGTTGCTCTCCTCTTCTCACTCTACGTACATCCAATGCCCTGTCATGTCCCTCTACGTACCCCTCGCTACCTGTTTCATGTCTCTACCAGTACCCTCATGCCTGTTCACCCCTCCCCCTCCCGTCTCTACAGTACAGTCCTGTCTGTCTCTCTCTGTTTGTCTCTCCTGCCTGTCTCTCTCCTGCCCTGTCTCTCTCCTACAAGTTACAGTCCTGTCTCGTCTCTCTCTCTACAGTACAGTCCTGTCTGTCTCTCTCTCTACAGTACACCCATGCCTGTCTGTCTCTACACATACCTGTCTATCTCTACGCGTGCCTGTCTCTATACACATGCCTGTCTGTCTCTACAGTACAACATGCCTGTCTCTCTCTTTCTCTCTCCGTCCCTCTTTCTCTCTACAAGACTCTCCTGTCCTGTTCCTCTTCCCTCTCTGGTCTCTCTCCCTCCCCCCCCACCCCCACCACCACACACACACTTTCTCTCTCTGTCTCTCTCTCTACAGTACTCTCCTGTCTGTTTCTCTTTCTGTCTCTCTCTACAGTACACTCCTGTCTGTTTCTCTCTCGTAGTTCCCTCTCTACCAGTACTCTCCTGTGTGTCTCCTCTGTGTCTCCTCTCTACAGCTACTCTCCTGTCTGGTCTCTGTTTTCTCTTTTTCGCTGTCTCTCTCTCTACAGTACTCTCCTGTCTGTTTCTATTTCTGTCTCTCTCTCTACAGTACTCTCCTGCCTGTTTCTCTCTCTAGTCCCTCTCTCTCTACCAGTACACTCCATGTCTTTTTCTCTCCTGTCTCCTCTCTTACAGTACACTTCTGTCTGTTTTCTCTGTCTGTCTCTCTCTCTGACAGGGTACACCTCCTTTGTCTAGTTTCTCTCTCTGTCTCTCTCTCTACAGTACACTCCTGTCTGTTTCTCTTTTCTCGTGTCTTCTACTCTTCTACCAGTTACACTCCTGTTCCTAACGGTTTCTCTCTCTCTGTCTCTCTCTCTACCAGACCAGTCTGTCTTTCTCTCCCTTCTCTGTCTCTCTCCACTACGAGTACTCTCCTGCCTGTTTCTCTCTCTGTCTCTCTCTCTACAGTACTCTCCTGCCTGTTTCTCTCTCTGTCTCTCTCTTTCTCATTTTCTCTCTTTCTTTCTGTCTGTTTCTGTCCTTCTCTCTCTACCGAGTATTACTACTCTGTCTGTTTCTCTCTCCGTTCATCTCTCTCTACCCAGTTACACTCCTGTCTCTGTCTCCCTTCCTCCTCGGCTCTCCTCTCTCCCATCTTACCCAGTACACTCCTGTCTGTTTCCTCTTTCTGTCTCTCTCACAGTACTCTCTCTTGCTGTCTTTCTCTCTCTCTGTCCTCTCTCCCTTTTACAGCTACACTCCTGGCTGTTTCTCCTCCTCGTCTCTCTCTCTCCCCCCCAACATCCCTTGTAGTCTCTGCTCTCTCTGCTCTCACTCTCCTCTCTCTCACCCTAACCCCATCTCTCTCTCTCTCCTGTCTCTCTTCTCTTACATAGTTTACACTCCGTTCTTTTCTCTTCTCGCTCTCTCTCTCTCACAAGTACTCTCTCCTGTTCTCTCTCTGTCTCTCTCGGACCACTCTCTCTGTCTCTCTACCTACCTCTCTCTCTCCCTCTCTGGTCTCTCCTTCTACAGTACTCTCCGCCCTGTTTCTCGCTCTGTCTCTCTCTCCTACAGTACACTCCTCGTCTGTTTCTTCTCGTCTCTCTCTCTACCCCAGTTACTCTCCTGTCTTGTTCCTTCTGTCTTCTCTACAGTACAACTCCTGTCACTTTTTCTCTCTCTCGTCTCTTCTCTCTACCAGTTACTACTCGCTGTCCTGTTTCCTCCTGCTGTTCTCTCGTCTACACTAGTTACTCTCCTGCCTCGTCTTCTCCTCTCTGTCTCTCCTCTACCAGTACTTTCTCCTGCCTCTCTATCTCTCTTGTCTCTCTCTTCTCCAGTTACCTCTCCTGGCCCTGTTTCTCTCTCTGTCTTCTTCTCTCTCCATCCTTCCTGCCTCTGGTTTCTCTCTCTGTTCTCTCTCACACGGTACTCTCCATGCCTTCTTCTCCTCGTCTCTCTCTCTACCAGACTCTCTGCTGGGTCTGATCTCTCTGTCTCTCTTCTACAGTACTTCTCCTGCCTGCTATCTCTGTCTCTTCCAGTACATTTCTCCTGCCTTCTCCTCTCTCTCTCTCTACGTGCCACGATGTTCCTTCTCTCCCTGTCTCGCACTGTACTTGTACCGTCTGCGTGCCACCTGCCCAATTGTACAATAGACCATGCTGATGCTGACTTTTACGACCAACGGCAGACAGGGCGAAAGAGAGTGCGTTTATCAGGATCCTCCCTGCAGCGAAGCTGCTCTCCAGAGCCCTCCAAGCCCTGAAGTGTGTGTGTGTACAACTCATGCGAAGGTGTCTCTTCATTGTGTTTCGGTTGTGTGGATGTGTATTACCTTTGTTAAGCAGCTGGCGTGTGTGGTTGCTTTTCCCTCCTTACGCCCCCCCCCCCCCTCTCTCTCTCTCTCATCGCTCCTGCGAAGCGAGCGCCACATGTTGTACAGTCCATGCTCCCACGGCTCCTAGCACGTGGCTGCCTCCTTTTTGTAAGCATAGTTCAAGGGTCCGCCCTGCCGCGCGTGTCTCCCTGCCGAGCGCCTAAGGTTAAGATGAGTAGTTCCCCCTTGAGGCCCAGCCTGGCTGCCTGCCTGCCCTGCTGCAGCGTCACAGGGAGCCTTACCTGGCCGGAGAGGCGGAAGGAGGGAGGGGGGCGGGGAGGGAGGCGGGCATCCAGAACTGGACGCTTCCCAGGGCCCGGGTTTCAGTTAGCGACCACGGGAGGATTATGGATGGATGGACCTTGGGGCACGTGGGGGGTGGGCGGTCATCCTCTCTCCGACCGAAACACTTGGCCACGACCCTTCCGACCCATCCACCACCCCCTCCACCACCACCATAGACACACACACGTACACATTTCTCTCCCCGAACCCCTTTTTTCCATTTGTGTTAAACTAGTTTGTAGCAGCAGTCTCCACTTCTCCACCTGTCATGGAATCTCAATCTCCCTCCCTCCCTCTCTCTCTCCCTCCCTCTCTCTATCCCTCTCTCCCTCCCATCCCTCTCTCTATCCCTCTCTCTCCCTCCCTCCCTCTCTCTCTGGTATATATGGCCTTCAAATAACCTTCAAAGAGTAGCTTCTGTCACTGCACACCCCACCTCAAGACAACCCTGTTTCAGCCTACCCATCCAACCAATACACTCCACACACACGCACACCTCTAACACACACACACACACCTCCACACACACACACACCTCCACACACACACACACCTTCTCACACACGCACACACACACACCTCCACCCAGAGGAGGGCTGATTGAACTCTGCTAAGTCTTGTGTAATTATCATTGTACCTCCTGGTGATATGGGGGGGGGCGCTTTGGGGATTCTCCAGGGGTGTGGGGGTGGGGAGGGGGGACACTGTTCCCACTATTTAACTAGGATGTGGTCCAAAGATGTTCAACTCCGAAATTACACAGACGCACCGGATTGCTGGCACAGCTCTCTGACTGTTGGTGCAAGAGGCTGTGCTGGTACGAGCCTCCTCACGCAGCTGGTACGAGCCTCCTCACGCAGCTGGTACGAGCCTCCGCACGCAGCTGCTTTAGTATTCCTCTCATCTCCATGGGAGGACAGCAGACAGGAGCAGAGAGAGGGGGAGGGGGGAGGGGGGGGGATTGTGTTTAGGTACTCTGTGCCTCAGGAGCACCTCTCTGTTGTTTGTCCATGCCACAGCGTGGCTGTTTGAGCTGTGTTGTGTATGTGTGTGTGTGTATGTGTGTGTGCGTGTTGGTGTGTGAGAGATTGTGTGCGCTTGGCGTGTGTGTTCACCAGCGGTCAATTGATTGTACTGCCGTGACCTTCCCAGGTCCTGTTGTCATGCACCTGCCGTCACCTTCCGCTCAACTAACTCTGCCTCCCTGCTTTCTTCCTTCCTTTCTCCCCTCCCCTCTCCTCCCCTCCCCTCTCCTCTCCTCCCCTCCCCTCTCCTCCCCTTTCCTCTCCCCCCCGCATCCTCTCTGCAGTGCCATGAGAGTGCTGCTGTCCAAGCTACCCAGGCCCTGGATCGTGGATGAGAAGAAGGATGATGGTTACACTGCCCTGCACCTGGCCGCCCTCAACAACCACGTGGAGGTGGCCGAGCTGCTGGTGCACCAGGTACACACACACACACACACACACCTGCATGGACACACACACACACACCTCCGCACACAAACCCACATCCTCATGATTGCGGGGCAAAAAAAACAAACAAGCGCACACTTTTCCCTCTCCGTCGCACCCCCCCCCCCCCNCCCCCCCCACACACACACACACACACACACACACATCCATGCATGGACGCCCACCCACTCATTCTAGCCCACATTCCAGCTGTAGTCTTGACTCTCCTACCTGCTCCTCCCCTCCTCCCCCTCCCCTCCCCCACAGTGCCCATCTCCCAGTGTCAGCCTCCTACAGCTGTGTCTAACACACACCATTAAGTGGAGGCCTCTTTCCCCACCGTCAGCCAGGGCTGGGCCCTAGAGCTGAACATGCCGGCTGGGAAGCATGGCTTCTCTGTTTTACTCAATCCAATATTGGGTCCAGAGGGTCTCCAGGGACCCTGCCCCCCCCC
>BROE01000001.1:2794462-2942360 GCA_036571765.1 Plecoglossus altivelis
CCCCCCCCCCCACCGTTACAGCTGTCCCGTCGTTGCCCGGAAGAACGTCAACCTGCAACGGTCGGGGACCCTTCGCCATGGAGCAACGGCACGCATTCGGTATAGCAACGTCCCGTAAGGGGCCGTTACCGGACGCAAGACGAAGGACTGGTTCAGCCAAGCACCGAGCGTACTACTTGAACGTCTGGAGGGTCGACCGCAGAACGAATCGTAGTGGGAGTTTGAGGAACACCATGTCAGTATAAGGTGTCAGCTCAGCATCCTGGTGTTCTTCTGGGGCTGTTCTACAGGTGCTGTTAGATCCACACAGACCTACCATCCAGTAAGCGGCGCTAACGACCATTGATTACTCTGTGCCATTGCTTCCAAAAAATATTTACTCGTTAAAAGACGTGTTTTGGGACCTTAAACCTTGTATTACAATTTTTTTTTTATGTATTTTCTTTTGGAGAAATCGAAATTTACGGAGCTAGAGTGTACAATCTAATAGAACGCAAAACAGAAACGACATTTGTAGAGAGTAAATTATTTTGTATTGCTGCCCCCAAATAAATAGGATTTATAGGTATGTCTGCCTTCCTTCAATGTAGCTTCCCTGCCAGGGACAATTTGTTTGGATATTAATGTTGAGTTTGGTCTTATATTTGTCAGCACTCTTGCCTATCGCTATTAGCAGAATTATCCTCTTTTTTTCCTCAGTAATTGAGTTAGGTCTTAGCACGCCTAACGGGTTTCTGAGCTGGTTGTATAATGGGAATAGGGAGACATTTCTCTTCTTTTTCGTCAAGAAGTGTTCACATATCCTCCTCGCAGTGTTTTAAAAGGTGTCGAAGCGGGAGTTTGGAGACGGTTCACGTAGCGCTGAACTCGTGGCCATCGGCCCGCGTCGCGTTTGTCTCCGGTTCTCCCGCGGTAGCAGGAACAAGAGATTCTGAGGACCGTAAACATACTTTAAAAAACCCCAGTCTTTGTTCTTTTCACCGTACATGTAAACATTTTAAGCTAGCTCTAATATGCTTTATGGTAGTATCGTCTTGTTACAGTTGTTACAAAGGCCGATTTTGTACCTTATTTTCAATACTTAAAACTGTCCAGATTGAAAAGGTTTGTGTAGTATTTTTTTTTCCTTTTTTTGGCATGAATGTTTGATGTATGCAGTACGTACAACATGTATCATGAATGTTGTTCACTCTGCATTGCTAATAAGTGCTTTTAAAACAAACATATAGCTGAAATAAAGTTCTCGGAACCTGCAACAACTATGTTTGGAGTGAGCGGCTGATACTATATGAGATGATAACTTGGCGTTATGTTGCCCTTTCCCTGCTGTGTAGCATCTTTCTGACTAATGGGTGGGGGGGGGGGGGGGGGGGCGACATGTGGAGTAATTACTAAAGCAATCCTCTGGATGATGACTCGACACCTTCGTGTGAGGCGTCAGCTATGCTAATCCGAAGAATGCTAATGCTACCACTCCTCCCCCATATGGGAGCGAGGCCTCTGCCCACAGCAGGTGACGTGACAGCATTGGTACCTCCAACAACCCCATCCCTCCCCTCATCTCCCCAGGCTCCCTGACAATCATAACCTAGGGGCCCGTTGACGTTCTGGCTGGCTGGCCCGGCCCATTCAGAACCTGGGCATCTTGTGGGCTTCGCTCACCCGCTGCAGCGTCTGATAACACAGCATTTATCAAGCTGTCAGATGCCGGGCCTGGGAATGAAGCCTTCACTGTCATATTGACAACGCTCCGCTGCTGCTGCCGGTCCTGTCTGTCAGGTCCACCTTCAGCACAGCAGGATCACTTTTACGCTCCCTTGACGTTATGCCGACACAACACCGGGTCCAAATACTTGACAATAAAGTGTAGGACAGCACTCCCAAACGCTTGTGTTTCTACTGATAATGCCTGGTATCCCCCCCAGCCCCCAACATTCCTTCAAATGCTTTTGAAATGCAAGGACATAAACCCTAGTCAGATCATCGGGAGCGAGGAGGTACGAGACGATGGGAAAAGTCGTCACAATAGAGTGTGGTTAACAGTCTGGGCTCCCTGTTTCAGCTGTTGGTGTGGTGAGTCATGGAGACTCCGGGCCTGATCCAGAGGAAGGGATGGGTGATCTGCAGAGATAGGCCCCCCTGCGTCAATAACACTGCCTGTCTGGAGCCCCGCTGACAGGGGTTGTGGAGACTGCGCTATCTCCCCCCGCCCGCCAGGGAGTCTTGGGAGGGGGGGGGAGCTGAGGCCTGAATCAGGGGCAGGGAGCTTTATAGAGGCTGGGGCTGAGGATGGGTCTCAGGAAGAAGCCAGGGGTCTTGGCGGAGGCTGTGATTCATTACCACCCCCACACACCACACACAAGGGGGGGGGAAGGGAGTCAGATCCTGGGTGTGAATGACGGCAGCACAGCAGCGCTGGCCCGACTCGGAGGCTGGATTGAGATGTTTCACCAGGGGGGCTGCAACACGGGGCGGATAATGACTTTGACCCCACACACACACACACATGTGCACACAGGCAGACAAACCTCTTCCCACCACCCCCTGCTCTGTGATTAGTGAGGGAGATCAGAGCACTATCATCACCATCTGCTCGCACAGTTAGCAAACTCAGAGGGAGTGCTCCCCAGCCCTCTGGCCTGCCCTGCGGCTGTGGTTAGAAAGGCAGATACAGAGGTGAAACGGAGCTATACGACCCCAATAGGCTTAGTCAGGTATCCTGATTTCAATATCTCGACCTCCTGCACTTTTCCCTTTCAGAACCTGCAGTCTGTTTCCATTGCTTTTCCTTTTCCCCTGTCCTTTTTTTTAAAGTCTCGTCACGTTGACTTTTGAAGTGACCGTCCTGGGGCGCGATCAGTCAGTGCAACTTTGAAAAGCCATCACAAGGTGGCAGTATGCCCACTGGCCAGGTTCTCTCACCATCAGAACAAGGCGAAAGGATTGGGGGTTTTTTCTCCAATTCTACCATTCTGCTCTGCCATAAATCCACAAAGACCAAAAACACACATCTCAAGTCAGCCTTTGCTGATGGTGAAAAATGTAAAGCTTGTCTGTCCGTCCCCCTCCCCCCCATTTTCTAGCTTCATTATAAACACATTTTATTCTCCCTTCGATTCCAACCTTCCTTATGGAAAGCATTGACACCTCTAGTTTGGCTGTTGGGTCACATCCCCCAGATAAGAATAAGGTCATGTATTTTCAAACCTGTTTATGCGAGTGTTTGTGTCACTCGGGTCTGCTGCGTTGGAGGCATTGATCTCTCTCAGTCTGAAGGTCCTCTTACTTGTCAGCTAGTACACAGGTAGAGTCAGATTTATGGCAGCTCTTTATGACTGGCCTGGGCAAAGTCCACTGATGCTGTCTGGTCTGGGGACTTCTTGGCCTGGCACCTAGGAGCCTGAGACTGTGTGTGAGGGTGTATGCTTGGGTTTGCACGAGCGTGTGTGTATGCACATGCGTGCATAGGTGTGTACGGTGGTGTTGTGTGAGCGTGTGCGTGCATGCATGTTTGTGTGCTTCACCTCCACAGTAAAGTCATAAAATGCTATATTCTCCCTCAGACCCCACCTCTATACATTAAGGCCTATGACACCCTGATTGCTTTATTGATATTGATCAGGGCAAAGTGTCAACCCTCACTCCCTCTTTTAAACTGGTGTGGAAAGTACATATGGAGACAAACAGGGCCATTCTGCCTGGGATATCCGTGTGTTGCACAAATGAAACCCTACACATTTTTACTGCCCCTACTGTAGCTTCATGCATGGATGTCTTGACTCAGTTACTCATGGACCAACTATAGGGTCTCTAAGTTATTAAATGGAATTGTTTATTTACAAGGGATCACATTATATTATTTGGTCAAATGTTGTAGCATTTAACATTTGTTATTATTGGTGGGTTCTATCATTTCCTGAGGAATTGTTCATCATAAATGTGAGTAAATGAAGGGATTTAACATCTTGATTCATTCATCTTCATTTTATATTGTTCATCAATGGATACCTTTTGTATGGTTTCAATGATCCGTACTGTTCTTCATTGCCGTGCTGGCTACAGTCAACAAAACTGTGGTTTCCCCGGGGAAGAATTCGGTTCAAACGGGATAACGCTGTGTGCTGAAATCCCCAGACATAATCAGATGTAACCAGGGCTCTTTTTAGAACTGACCTCACAGAATATCAGTGACCTTTGACCTATTGATGCCATGAGGGCTGTGGTCCACTAGGCACCATGCTTATCACCTGAGCATGATTAAAGCTAGAACGCTGGAGCCTGCGGGACACATTTACAGTGCAAATGTTATCGTTCAGATGACACTTTAAACAGTCTTTATCAATATATAGTCATTCAAGGTTTATGAGCTTTGATAAAATGCCACTAGCTAAGCGAGGTCATTACAATTTGCGGCCGTATTGTTTTTTATAGTGCAAATTGTAGATTTCATGCTTAACAGAAATAAAAACAAACACTCAATGCAAGAGAAGGCTAGGATGGCCTCTGTGTAGCAGACATAGATGTGTTCTTTGCAGGAGGACCAGCGATAGGGCAAACGACACTGTGCCTTTGGCAGAACCTTATCATTCTATTATCTTTAAAACAGTGGGTTATCATAATTGCTTACTTAATAATTCTATAAAACTGTGGAAGTGCAACCTTTGCCTGGGTAGTAAAGTCCCAAGTGCTTTTGGTGCTGAGTTTGAAGAGACGTCTTCGAGATGCAGTAAATTCTATTAGAAAAAAAATCTGTTTTCACCATAGAGCTTCAGTGTAATTATTTTTTTATGGTCACTGAAGAACTTGCAATTTGCTGATAAAGTTCATGCAATAAACAAAGTTGATTGTCTTTCATTCAAAGACACACTGGAACTTCATTTTACTTTCAAATGCATTTTTTAACATTGTGAAATAAATGACTGGCATAGGATTTACCAAATATTTATGGAACCTCCTCCTATAAATTATCTTTAATTACTGCCATAAATGTTGACAAGTACAGAACAGTACCAATAGTTTGGCACAAAAATTTAGTTTAATATGCATTTTTTTGTCTTCTGCAGTTGTGCTGCACCAGTAGAAAAGTGCAAGGTTGAGAACCATTTTGTTTTTGCTTTATTCAATTATGTCTAAAAGCATTTTTATTTTGCTTTAAAGAATAAATAAAATAAGTCTTGGCACAGTACTGTATATTTTTATCAAAGGAAACATAACATTTTTGGCACAGTGCCATTACAAAAAAATTGGAAGAAAAAAAACAATTGCATGTTTCTTTCCCTAATAATATAAAATAAGTTAAACAAAACATACAAATATGCAGCCCTGCTCTCACAAGATTAATATGAGTCTTTTTGTGCCAGAACAGGGAATCGTAGCCTTTCTGCACACCTGTGCTCTATCTCCACAGCCCAAGTAAGGTCTACATATAGAACAATGGACCAGACGTGCTTAATCAAGAAGTGCCAACTGCCACACGTAACTGTCAAACCAACAATCCACATATCAAACACATAATGTCGAACCTTCAGGCAACGAGAAAGACATTTCTCCACAGGTTTTTTTTCTCTTTTCGTTTGAACAAACTTAGAACGTACTGATAGGTTGTTTCATGATCTGTTTGTTTCCATATTCTCTATGGTGAATTTTAAGATGGGAAGGGCCCATCTTGTGAGGCCCTTGTGTTTTTTTTATTTTGCGAAAACCAAAATCCCTAATACAACCAGAGGCGGTGGAGAAAGCAAGTGTTACAAAGACGTGTTCTGTGTGGAGCAGAGCAGGAGTGCATCTGGCAGGTGCTCCCCTCCACCACACAGTAACCTTGAAGGGAGTAGACTGGAATGCTACAGCCCTATCTGAGCACAGAAATACTGACTGCAGAGGGGTTTTGTTGAGGGAGAGAGAGAGAGAGAGAGAGAGAGAGAGAGAGAGAGAGAGAGAGACGGCAAGCGAAAAAATCAATATTCCAGAGTCCAGCAGAGAAGAAGCCTTTTTTTCCAGTCAGGCCGCTGTGAGAAGCAGCACAGAGTGACCCCTGGAAAAAGGAAAGTTAATGCTTAACTTCTTTATCTCTCTTTTACAGCCGAGGGTTGCACCCCAAATCAATACGCGATGCACAAATATCCCAGAGCTCGGGGTCCTAGACAGCAAGCGGTAACAAGGGCCTGAGATTCCTCCACCTGGAAAAGCCCCCCCCTCCTCCTCCTCCTCCTCCTCTTTAAAATATTGTTTGCTGCCGTGGCTACAGTTTACGTGCAGATGGTGCAAGGTCAAGCGGAAAGCTGGCAGGCAGAGGACACAGAAAGCCTTCAAATAACCTTCTGTAGATCTGCCTCATAATAGAGTCATTGTTGGACGGTGAGGAGGTCACGTCCAACCGACGTGAAGGTTTCCCTCCATGAAACCAAATTGTTTCGGGTTCGTTAAGGTATTGTCATCGGCTTTGAATCCGCTGGAACAGTCCTACTCTGTTGCTTGTGCCGCCTCACGCTGGACATTTCAGAGCATTTTGATTAGAGCTACGGTAGCCTTCCGAGTTAAACTTTACTAAAGCGCATGTCAACATGGTTGGATGAAGGTAAGGTCTTGGCCCTACAGCCTGGGAATGGGGCACCTGGGTACAGCGGAACAACACCATGGTTTAGATAACACATGAAAGACCTGCATGTGTCCATACAGGGTTTTTTCCACCCTTGTGAGGTCATCTGACACTGGCTAAATGTTCTGGGGTGTGGTGTGAGGGGGCGCTGAGGGGGGAAGGGGGCAACACGCAGTCTAAGTTTGGTGTCTCTCTCTCACTCGCTGGTCTACCCCAAGCTGGTTTCAGGTGGGAGCTAATCCAAAGGTATCTGCCAGCGTCTGATAAACCGTTAATGGAGACCATCCAGGAAATCAAAGAGGGCGTCTTTCAGACAGATGCCACTGCCGCTGGGCCCTCTGCGAGACTGAAGTCCTGAGCTAAACCTGGATGGGTGGTAGGATGAGAGCAGCCAGCCACTTAGCGAAGGCATCCCCCTCTGATAGAGGCCTGCCGTTATCCTCCCGGGGTCGACCTGCCAGTCAGCCCCCCTACACCCACCCCCCACCCCCCACCCCCGGAGACAGATGACGTGAGGCCCTGATAGGCTGTCTCCTCCGAGGAGACGCCACACGGATATATGGCGGGACAGAGAGCAGGGGCCTGGGGAGCGGAGGAGGGGGGCGAAAGGGAGGAGTGGGGAGATAGAGAGAAGCAGAAGGCTGTCGAATAGTTGGAGAGAGAGGGAGTCGGGGGTAATCAGGGTGGAGGGTGGTTGAGGAGGGGGAGGAGGAGAGGAAGGGGGAGCTCCCTTCCCCCATTCTTCCCCCCCCCCCCCGTCCTCCCCCTCTCTAGGTTCACAGATAGACAGCTCCCTGCTGGAGGTCTCCGTGTGACAGACCCAGTTTACTTTACTCTGACCTCCTGGGCGGTGAGCGGGGGACAGGAGAGAGCTTCACTGTTTGCATCCAGCTCAGAAGGACAGCCTTGCTGACGTAAGAGGTCCTCTCTGTGTGAGCTGAACGCTGTGCTTCCACGCCTCTCGCCCCTGCTCCTCCGCCATCTCGGAAGAGCAGGGCGGAGGAGAGCAGCCACTGTCTGTCCCGTGAGTCATGGCCTCCTGGTTCGTCCAGGTGAGTTGGAGTGGCCCTGCCCTGTTCCGGGACCCTCTATAAATCACTTGTACTCCCACTAGAGCGGTCCTTTCCACAGGCGGCCATTTTGAAGGCTTCCTCGGTGCCTGATACAAGGCCTTTTCCCAACACTCTAACCTTGGAAAAGATCGCAGTGAGGGCTTTTTTTCTCACCTTTTCACCAGGTCGGGGGTGAAATGGAGAAAGTGCGTTAACCGTTTGAGTGCTATCATGTGTAGGCTGCAAGCAAAACTATTCAACACAGCAATAGAGAAGAACTATCAGCTGACAGAGTCAACAAATCCAAACCTATCCTAATGCAGGAAAAGCAGTGATACCTACTCTGGCATCATAAAAAGGTTATCTGAGTGTTTGATTATAACGGTAGACTGTGTTTTTAAGGCCGAAAGACCCACGGGCACAGCTTAGATTACAGCAGAGATTTATCGAGCTGGCTTCCGGTTTCTCAGATAGGATGGTGACAACACTTATCTCCTGATATTCCCTTATCAAAAAACCATTTAGCAGGAGAAACAGACATTAGCCCAGATATTTCATGCGGCAGAGTGCTCCAACTTAGTCTTGTTGGTGCAAGGGTCTGTTTGCACTGTGCACACACAGTCATCTGCCTGGCTGGAAACACTGTTGTAGCATTCTCTTAAGGTTGCACTTACATTGAAATCATGCTACGGGACTTTTTAGCTCGGTCAGTTCTGTTTGGCGTCATAAAATAATGATAATTGGAAGTCAAAACTTTCGGGAACATGGACTGCGAATATTGAAGCAAAACGTTTGGCATGTTTGGTCAGAGAGACGGGTTTCTCGTATTCGGTAACAATACTGGTTAGAATGACTCTCTGACACAAGCCGGTGAGACCATATATACCGACTGTGGCAGTTGACTGAGGTTGTGTGTGTGTGTAGGGGAGGGGGGACGGGGGGAGTGGAGAGAGAGGTGTGTATGATGGGGCAGGAGGGTAGCTTGGCAGGGGGGGGTGAGGGAGGTCACAACAGGAGATGGAGCATGCGGGGCACCATGGGGTTATCCTGACCTGAGTTTGGATTCTGGCTGGCTGTATTTATCAAGCCAGGAGGGAAGGAGGGAGGGGTGTGTGCGTACGTGTGTGTGTGCGTACGTGTGTGTGTGTGTACGTATACTGGGAGGACTAAGAGGGTGTGTATGTGTGTGTGTGTGCGTACGTGTACTGCAAGGACTAAGAGGGTGTGTGTGTGTGTGTGTGTGTGTGTGTGTGTGTGTGTGTGCGTGCGTTCGTGTGTGTGTGCATGTGTGCGTGTGCGTGTGTGTGTGTGTGTGTACGCGTACTGGGAGGACTAAGAGGGTGTGTGTGAGAGGGAGCAGTTCTAGTTCTCTGGGATCTAGCTATGGTGTCTATCAAGGATGGTGCTCTGTCTCAGTGGAGCCACAAGGCCGTGCGGGGGAGTGTGTGTGTGTGTGTGTGTGTGTGTGTGTGTGTGTGTTGCGACAGGGAGCGGGGGGGAGGGGAGGGGGGTAGATAGCTAATACTCCTCTTCCTATGACCCTGGAAGACTAGTAGGGGCCGGCACACACTGAAGCTTCTAACCTCTAACTGTCTGCATTGCTTGGCAAAAGGCACAATCTGACTCTCTGATTCTGGACATTCATCCCCGTGTTCAGCATACCAAAACCAAAACCAAGTAGCCCGGTGTGGATGTAACCCAATAAGAACCGAGTATTTGTTTATGCCGTGGTGGGGGATTAGACCTGTAAAAAGAGCTGCAGGTGTTTGGGCCAGGGGCACATGTCTAGGGGCCATGTTAACTATTAACGCTGCCATATAACCATGTTACTGATTGATGGCACTTGTTCTTGAGACTCTCGCTGACCTGCGTGTGAGATATCCATGTGTTGCTGACCTGTGTGTGTTTTGTGCATGTGTGTGTGTGTTGTGTGTGTGTATCCGTGTCTGTTTGTGTCATCCCCGTGTGGATTGTCAGCCAAGGTGCCACAAGTGTTCAGGAGCCAGCGGTCATAACTGCCGCCCCCCCCCCTCCAGCGTGTACCTGTGGCTTCATTCTGTCACCCACAGCCTCCCTTCCCATCCCTCCATCCCTGTAGCCCCACTCTAGATCCTCTGAACAACCTTCAATGTAACCTTTATCCTGTCGACCATAAAAAGCTGTGGCATGGAGCTGGCTTGTACAAAGTGTAGGAAGTCCTGCCTGACATTTAGTGCTTCTAGTACTTTCCTCAAGGGCAAAAGTCTAATGTTCCCTGAGGAAGTTTGTATATGACCATTGAATGGAGCTAACAATGTGCACGACAAAAGGATTGGTTTGTGTGATCAGCATTTTGGTTTCTGTGGATACAGCAAGACCTTGCCAGATATCTCAAACTCAAAACGTCACTGAATATTAGGGGGGGTTTTCAGCGCAAGATACTATTAGAAAATTGAACGAACATACTGATAAACCGATTTTAATAAACTGATAAGACGGCATCGCGTAACAGCAAATTAGGAGACAAATATTTGTAGTTTTGTGACTGGAAGTATTTTCAATCAAACCATTGTCAAACACATTGCAACTATGAGAACGGTGGAATTATAATTCCTATATTGGCTGATCTCCTTAAAATATATATTTTTTGGCGGGGGATACTAAATAAGTCTTCCTGGGCCCCTGGTGGAGGTGAATCTTTCCTATCTTGAATAGCAGCGTTGGGAGGTGGAGGCAAACACCACCATGTACGCAGAACTACCGTCACGACATCTACACCAATTGTTCCTGGGTGATGTAGCTTTGAAGTGGGTGACACGAGAGACTGTTCCTCCTTGTTTTCCTAGTCAACATCTAAGAACAATTGGGTGATGTTTCTCCACCATTGGAGGGCAGTCAATTATTGGTGGCAACGCTTGGTGTGTTGACCCCACGCGGGTCGACAGCGGAGAGGAACATCTCGACCGCTTCTTTTTTTCTCGCTGGCTTCGCCGGAAGCCACTTTTGACAGTCGCAGTTTGTTGTCTCGTTTAAGGTCATTATTTTGAACGTACAGTTCGCCGTGATGTTGGTCAAAGCATCTGGCGTTGGATAAGAATGGAGACAAAGCGCGTATCGGCGCCCTGCTGTTATCTCATATGCGGACGGCGGGGGTCACATGATGTGTGTCACAGCGTGCGTCTCCCAGACGATCCCAGACGACTGCATCGCTCCTTCTCCAGGTCGTCAGCATTATCTGCATTATCTGCAGATCTGCATTATCCCAGCAGATCTTGTTCCATGCTGGGCTGTGGAGCCTGGCAGTGGCCTAGACGGCCCTGCTCATCCCCAGCGCCTTGAAATCTCTGAGCTGAGGTAGCCTGTGTTCTTCTGCTCTGTAAACAACGACCTCAGTGGAGCCAGTACCTTTAGACCGCAGGCCTGACTCTATGAAAACAAAGCTCACACAACGACCCCTGTGTGTGTGTGTGTGTGTGTGTGTGTGTGTGTGTGTGTGTGTGTGTGTGTGTGTGTGTGTGTGTGTGTGTGTGTGTGGCTGTGTGGGGGGGATAGGGAGGGCACTAAAGATAAAAGGGTAAATCAGAGAGAAGAAACCTTTCACAGGTTAATTGATTTCCGATGAACCGACAAAATTGTAATTTTACATTGTGCGAAACTGGGTGTCATTTTGTTTTCTTTATTCATGTTTTATCTTGCGTGTAAAGGTTCCCCATTGCCATCTCTTGATAAAAGCCATCTTATTTCAAACACACAGCTGAAACTGTCGATTCATCCCTAATTTTAATGAATAAAAACTTGACGGGACATTTGGATCGTGGCAATACTTTACACATTTCCGGTTTTGAGCCCAATCAAAATACACATGCGTATGTTTGTACCACACATATACTTCATGTTTTTACATACCTTCTTTCAATATGGTACAAAGACACTGAGCGGAAGAGAGAAACTCACATCATGGGCCAGTAGAGACCAACATCTCATTTTTTGAACTTCCTTTTTTCTTTGTTGAGGTGCATAGACCAAGTCACAATGTGCAGTTACAGTACGTGCCACTGATCCTCCAGATATGACTCCCAGTTTCCCAGCTCGCAAGCTGAGGCCTGGCAGTGCCCCATCCAAAGACAAGCCCAGCGGGCTCCGTGGAAACCACCAGAGTAAAGGGCCGCTTTCCACCGATTTCATTTCAATATGACATGAAAGGGAAGGACTACATTTTAAACCAATCATTTACTGTGAAGAGGAAGGGAGTGACACATTGTTTTTCAACGAAGTCATGTCTTTTTTTTTTTTTTTGCAGAAGGGACCTGGCTCTAATATAATACTCCCACCATGAGTAAACAGTCCGGACAAACACAGTGAGAGGTCGGCTACGGCGCTGCATGGCACCGCACACAGCACAAAGGCGGGCGCATGATTGGTCTGTTTGATGGGGATCTGATAAAACCATAATTGGAGCATGTAGAATGCATATGTTTTTTAGTCAAACAAAAGCCTCGGTCACGCCATAGAAACTGCTCTCAATGTTTTCATTGTCTGGCAACTGTGAAAGTAAAGTGGAGGGCAACAGAAACCTTAGCGTCTGACTGAGTGTTTATAAGTGTGTAGAAAGAGGGGCGTGCGTGTCCGCGTGCGTGTCCGCGGCTGTGTGCGGCTGTGTGCGGCTGTGTGCCTGTGTGTGCGTGCGTGCAGACGAGGCGAGGTCATGTGGTCATGGAAGGACAAGTGGAGACCTTGCCACATGGCGTGGGTCATGTCCTGTAGATGGTGGCGTTGGAGACTCTTTCTTCCAGTGCTGAGATGTTATCAGAGTCTGAGGCGTTTGTTTGTTCTGCACATTCAAAAGCCATAGACACGTTTTCTACTCGGTTAAAAAAAATAAAAGTTGCATTACGTGAAAAATGCAGAGGGCTTTGTTTTTCCCTCCAAGCGTTCGGAGGGTTTTGAAAACTTCTTCACAATAACACATTGTCTCCGATGCCTGCGGCCGGATTTATGTTCCGCTTAATGAACAACTACGGTTAACAGACTTCTGCAATTTACACTCAGGGACTGAGATTCACCAAAACAGTCTGACTCCAACCCTCCAGACCTTGGGCTTGAGTTGGCTCGGGTACAACCAACGCAGCCAGCTGCTTTTTCTGTCAGTCCGCTGGGCCTCTCCTTCCTCCTTCCAGGCCTGTGCCCCACACCCACACCCACTGTCTCTGCTGTCCTATCTATGACGTCACCACTGCCAAGGCTGCTGCCTCTCGCTGGCGCTCCAAACAGCTGATTCAGGGAAAGTCACAAAGTGTACTGGCAATCTGACCTTCTCCTAAGACAAAACACAGTTCAACAGGATGGGGGGGCCAACGCAGTTGTAGCATGGAAACAAAAACATCTACCCTGAAAGCGGCAGCCAGCGCTCCACGCCAGATGAACCTGGGTTTTCCACAGTCCAGCGGGCCACCCTGTGGCGCGAAGGCGGCCGGAGAGGAGACGATGCTTGAGTTTCAGCCTGTGCTCACCGGTCAGAGGGTGGAATTACACCGCCTCCGTCCTCATCTTGTGTCGTTGTCTAATGGCTTTTTAAACGACTGAGTCACATGAGTGATGGATGGGGGGGGGGGGGGGGGCGCTTATCTGGAAGCGGGACCCATCTCTTGGGGGTAGGTGGGGGTCTCTCTGACGCGGGCTGTAGAGGGGCAGGGTGGCCGTAAGGGGGTGAGCCATAGATCATGGAGGCTCAAACGGACTGCGGCAGTTGGAGGGAGACGTAAAATGTTGAGCTCCTGGGCTGGGCAGTAGAGATATGACGAGACATAGTCTGGACCTGAACCCTATAGAATCTTTCTGACAGTCTGAATACGCTCTTTTAACTAGGGTGTCAGTCTATGGGGTCCTGGTCAAATATTTCTGTGTCATCATCATTTGACATCATAGGAGACAGAGAGTCATGTTGCTCAATCTAAGGGTTGGACATGTTTCCCAGTAGTGAACCACATTGTATTTTATGTGCGTGCATTTTACGAGTTTGCTAAGTGACACCAATCCCTCAGAACCATAAACACAAAACTAAGCTTGCACTCCCATTCTATTTTTTGCGGTGTTCATATTAAGAGGAATGCGTTTCTCACTTACAGCGGTTCAACACATGACCCAGACAGGGTGTGGCTGAGCAGTCGTTCCAGTCGAGGTTGTTAGCCAACCAGGCAGGACTCACCTCTCCAGCCTTTTTCTCAGCCTCTCCCACACTTCCACACAGTCATAATCGGGCAGGTGAAGGGGTTCCGTTGTGGGCGAGCCCTGGAAGCAAGGACGGTTCATGCTGTCCAAATGACAAAGGTTGCTTTTACACCTGCCCGCCCCGTTTAATCATCTACCATTTCAAACAGCCACCCATGACTATGACGCTCCACTACCGTACCACATTAGCTTGTACTGTCGACCCGACATGGTGTCGCCGTTGGAAGACAAAATAACTTTGACGTAAAGCTTCCATACCGAAACTTCCATAGTACTTGAGTTTTTAGATCGTCATTTGATCAAATGTCGGAATGACAACGTTCTATTTTACCTGACGATGTGTAGGCCTATCTAAAAATTAGAGGCCAAACATAATGATAAGACGACATTTCTTAAGGGTAGTTATGTTTGGAAACAACAGAGCTAAATTGCAATAGCTTTTCCTATTTTTAGTTTTCAAGTAATATCATCATAGACAGACCACATGGTGTAGGACAGTCTGCTTCAAGAATAGTTCTCAGCCGAACGACAGGCTACTAACCTACCATGACATTTTGGTCAGGGCCATTTAATTTCGAAAGAGATTCACAGATTTCATCAGAGGACTCTTTTTAGAAAGCATTGAATTTAGTCAGTGCTCCTACTTAATTACAGAATGACGCATGCTGCACGTCGATATCCGTTTATAAGAGTGTGAATTAACTATGAATTAAAGTTACGATAATTTTCTATATTATAGGCCTAATCAAAACGTCGTGTTTTCTGGTGTTGTAAGCTATTTACCGAACTATTAAAAATTTCAATTACACACATACATTTGTCCTGCTAAAATGTCCTTTTAATAGAACTTTAATTTCCTTTAATTTCCTTTCTAACAAGCGTATACTATTTGTATTTCACCTATTTACTGACAAGAGTTGACTATCTTAGGCCCCAATTAACCTGTGAGAAGGGGCAACATAGTAACACATTGAGAATACATTTAGGCTTTCTCCTAATATCGGATGCCTTGTTCTATTGCTATCATTGGTATTAATTGCCTGATAGCCTGATTATAGCATAATAAAAGAAACGTCCACAACCTTTATTCTATCAACAAAATGAAAGTATTCATGAAATAATTATTTTTTATTTATAATTATTTGTATTTTCATGTATTAATTGTTTTTATTATTATTGCTGTTATTATTATTTCATTATATAAATGATCACATCAACCGTAGGCGAATTATAAGCGTAGACCATTATTCTACTAGCTGCGAAAGGTTTTGGCTAATTATAGCCTTAGCAAATGTGCACACTATTAGTTAATTGTGCAAGCAATTAATAATTGTGTTTTCAACCAAGATGTACAATACATATTTGTGCTGCAACATAAACTACATTTGTTTTACAACCGTATGGTTTCTTCAGCCATTAATCAACAACAATTTGGTCGTAGAACCATTCATATTAGCCTTATTAAATCGCAGTTTAGTGACATCAACGTTGAAAGACTTTTTCGTGTTTGGGATTTTTTAAACATAAAAGTTTAGTATTAATAACAGCCAATATAATCTTCGTTAAATGTCACTTGCTTTCATTGGGGCCGTTTGCTTTTCCCAAAAAGGCATTGGCACTCTCAGGTTTGCTGTATTTGCCAGATGGCCTTAAAGTTGATATCCGTCAGAGAAACGAGCTAAATAATTTTCAGAATGCGTAATAGGCTTCGAATCTAAAACGAAACTATAATGATCTCATAGCTTGTGGTATTTTCTGTGAACACCGGGCAGGCTATATAGGCCTCGGCTATCTGAAAAACTGGTTACTTCTAACGTATCAGCTCTGGTCCTGCTTAATAATCTCAAACAGGCTCTCAGGAGGTTACAGAAAGCTACAACAAAGTGTGAGTGTTGATAATCATTATCAAGTCGGTACATAAGGCAATGTCACCTGAAGAGGTTTGACTATTATGCAATGAAAGAAACAAACGATTCGGACGACTGAGGGAGATGGTCATCTTAAAATCAATAACTTATCTCAAAATAAATCCCAAATGCACTGTCAATACTGCAATGCAATATATAACACAAATTATTTTTTGCAATTAATGGTACATTAATATGGACAATACGCATAGTAATAATATTAATTCAACAAAACTATTTGAATAATTAAAATAATAATTAAAGGGCTACTGTCGTTATTGTTGTAGGCTTTAGCTAATGTTATATCATTGTGCCAAAAAATCATTTTGTACCTTAAGACCTAGTTCATGCGGAAATATGCACTCAGTATTCTATTGCTTCATAAATGTTGCTCCATGCATAGTTTTACTACAGGGTTGAAGGTGGTAAAGTCGTTATAGGATTAAAGCGCATAGGCTAAGTATATAGCATATTTTTGTTGATTCTGCTATTGCTGGCTGGCTCTGTGTAATGTGAAGATAGCGAGGCTGAGACTGCACGGCGTCTTGCCTCTTTCCACAAAGTGATTCGTCACAAGTTACTGTCAGAGAGACACACTTCATGGCAGTCGGGTGAAAACACCTAATTCGTCAAGTCGGGGAATGAGAGACAGTAAAACCAGGATTTTGTATTCTCGCACCTCCCTGACAACCGCCAGCCTCCCTCATATCCAGCGCAGACAGTAGCGCATGTTTACCCTTACTCAAAATGAGCTCCACATTTTTCTTGACATTATTTTGTGTAATACAGCCAATATTACACCAGAACAACAAAAATAACCCGAATCTTTACGCACGAGGACGCGTGCACCCAAAAAAACTAAACCTCGTACTATGGATTATTTTAAATCTGAGTCTAAACGTTACGCAAAGGACATTCTTTCGCAAGAATCCACAGTTGAGAGGAATGCAGTGATTGGTGATGGGTAAATAACGATGACCACTGCCAGATAAACTGCGTCTAAGGAATTTGGGACACTGTTCATAGTAAAATCAAAAGTAGAAAGACAATGTCCTTTGTTTGAACCTACTTTAACAAGAAGAGTCAGCCCATGAATAGATTATAGGTTAACTCCTATCTCTCACATGCGCTGGAGGCATAATTATTTTTTCTGACAGAAATGGAAGCCCTGTGTTTTTAAAACGCATATCCAATGTGCGATCCAGACTAAACGCAAATAGACGCAAATAAATTACCAACGGTCATCTTCTCCGTCTGATGAACGAGTGCCTATTAGTTAAGTCTTGGACAGACAACCGATGACTGATGAATGACTCAATTGACACCTCTTTACTTTTGATCACTTCGCTGACCAATGTATATTGCATCTGAATGAATCATTGCAGTTCAAAGAAAATCGTTTCAGAGCAGCAGATGCGTGCTGAGAGTTTGTGCTTCAATGGTGCTGAAGCCATTAATCCCAAACAAGGGCGTCTGACTTAAATAAACTAATTAGTTGACGACCTGTATTGCGTCCATCCCCAAAAATGGTTAACACTAACCATGATCGAAAAAATATAGCCTCCGGTCTGAACTTTGTAGGATCCTTTAATTTGTCAAGTATTGGCTTTTATTCAGTATTTTGTTGTGTTCGTTCTAAATGTTAATTATGCAAATTTGTGAGGATAAAAGATTTTTTTAAAGACTGGAAGGTCTATCATTCAAACACGGTATCGACATGAAAAGACATATTATTTTAGGATTTTCCTCGGCCTTTACCTATTCGCATCCTCGACTTACTGTCTCTTTCTGTTAATATTGGGAATAGTGGGAAATTAATTTTTGGATGGTCTTGGCCTAGGCCGATAACCCCCAAACTGTGTGCATATAATCTTAAAACGTTCCAGAACAATTCAGTTGTCACTTTATTAAATTCACAATTATTTGTAAACCACGTGTCAGCTAACATTGCTTCTGTAATTGTGACTGTAAGACACTTGTAGGACACTATGAGCGGCGAGCTTTTACTTTGAAACGTGATTGCATTTACTGTTTACAGTGATTTTAAACATGATCAAGCCTGATTGAAGTCTAGCATCTAGCACTCTTTTCAGTAATCCAATCAGAGAACGCCCATACAGTTTGTAACAGCAGCCTCAAGAAGCGCCTCCTCTCTTATACCTCACGAGCGCAGTTACGCTTTCATTCCTATCTTTTCAGAGACCAGCAACGACGCACTATTGGAAACTTCTCAGGAGCAACCGATGGCACAGAACTAGTCGGTACGTTGTGATTTTTTTCTCCAATGTGAACATTTCTGCCTTTTTCGTAAAACATCAGGGGAAGTTTCTGGGTACGGTGATCCTTGGTGCCGGGGAATCTAAATCACTTCGAATATTGTTTTGTCACTCTTACTCTGCTCTTATCTGTTATGAGTCTTATCAAGCAGTTATCTCTTTGCTTCGAAGACATATTGCGTTTTGTTTCCTATCTGTAACGGTGTGTGGTTTTTTTGTAATTATGATGAGGCTATCGCAAGAGGGAGGACAGGGCTGTGACACGGATGAATTCCGCTCCCCTAGTTAAGAACGCGCTTTGATAACATTTCATTTGGATTAATTCAGAAAGGTTGTGGTCAAGTCACCAGCCATTACTTTATACCGACACCGACAGTCTATACTCAGCCTATACTTCTAAACTATCTTTATTTTAAAAAGAGACAATAAAAACAACGGCAAACATGTGTTTCAATTCTAAATGGTTTCACACCGGGGTAAGACATGAAAATCGCCATAGCATCTGAATTTCCTCATCAATATTTGATAAAATTGTTGAATTGGGACACTTTTGTCAAATTATATCCATATGACAGTGCTATTTATTATTGAACAGATTATGAAAAGGCTATATTGTAAAATCGAATTATACCTATTTTCTGCTACTTTATCACAGGGCAGTTGACCTTTGTGTTTTCTTTATTATTCGCAGCGTAGACTACGCATTCAAAATTTTCAGCCCCTTGGTGTATGGAAAGTGATCCTGGATGGACCTGGGCGAAAACAGCTGGTCCATGGTCAAACGAGAAGTGTCCAGCAGCCCAGGGTCACCGGCTGAACAAAGCTACTTGCACGGCGACAGGCGGGACAGTCACGCCTCGGATGAGCTGAGGTCACCACCACCAACTGAGCTTGACGCATTGGGACACCGACGCGTCGAGGGCAGATCTTTACACTCCTACGTTCACTTTGGACACCATAACAACACCCTGCCCACTTCGGAGGACATAACCCTATTCACGGATTTAGACCAGGGCAATAAGCTCATCATCTCCAGTGGAGCGAACAAGGGGGGTTTACTCGTCGACCCCAGCGACATGTATCAAACACTCGCCATCGCGGCCGCCCAGAGCCAGACTGGATATGATTCCCCCTCTGGTAGTTATATGCACTCCAACCCAAACTCTCCAGTGTATGTACCCAGCTCCCGGGTGGGTCCCATGATCCCAAGCCTCCCTTATCTGCAGCCCGGCGGGTCGTCTCAGCCCAGCCATGCCGTTTCCAACCACTCGGTGTGGTCACAGTCTACTCCGGAGAGCCCCTCCTACAGCACCGGGAGCCCCCACACCTCAAACCGTTTCCACTATCCTCCAAGCCCGCCTATGAATAACGGGGCGCCCAGGGACAACGGCTACAGCAACCCGTTGAACGTCGCCAGCAGAGATCAGTACGGCCTCCCCCGGCCTCTCAGTGGATCCTACACCAATCCATACTCTTATGTCGGACCGCAGATTTCCCAGTTGTCCACGCCATGGCCCGGAGGCCACTTTGATAACACAATGCTGCACACTTTGCAAAGCAGGGGTGCACCTCTGACTATCAGAGGGCCTAATGGAGGTAAGAAACTGGCAAAACAATCCTGACTGATTCATCCAATTGATTTATTTTTGTGCCGTAGCCTACTTTGTAATCTCGAGCAATAAAATGTCACAAGGAATATGGTAACAAAACATAACAAGAATGACAACTTCAGATATGTGTTTATTAGCCTTTTATTTCATTGAATGTCGAATATATAATTACATGAATGACCGAGGCAGGACATGTCATACGTCACGATGTGAGTTATTTAATATACCTATATCTCCATGCAGATATTCTCGATGACATGGGCGAAAGCAGAGAATGTGTCAACTGTGGATCCATTTCCACGCCGCTTTGGAGGCGTGATGGCACAGGACACTTTCTCTGTAACGCTTGTGGCCTGTACAGCAAAATGAATGGACTCAGCCGACCATTAATTAAGCCACAGAAACGGATGGTAAGCATATACGCTCAAGAGACTACTTTGACACTCAATTTCCGGTCTATTAATTTAAAACAATGACATAAGGTTATCGCCAATGATCTTGACACCCTAAATAATCGTGATAGCGTTTGAGCAACAACAACAGCTCTCTGAACTGGGTCCATTTGAGTGCCCCCTAAGCAAGATTTTTTTAAAGGCAGCCACACATATGTCGCGGTCAACCTCATCATTATATCGCTATGGGGTCAACAAAGTTTCATAGAGCTACACTGAAGATAGATGATTTTCAGATGTATAGATGTATAATTTCAGGCGTATTTAATTTTGAGCACTTTCAGCCAAAACTCGATAATGCCATGGCCTACTGTTATGCGACCTTAAAATAACCTTTTTAAATGGAAGGCTATACACATTACGCCGATTACGCCGGTACGATTATTGTTTGAAAATGAATGTTATCAAGCTATAACCATAATGTATAAGCATGCTCTTCGGTCCAAATGATTTATTAGGCTATGTGCTTGGGTTACAGCCCAAAAATGCATTAGTCACGTAGACCTGCGACATCTCTGCATCTCTCTAGTAGCACACACCAATGATGAATCATCGCCTCATTATGTTACCGTGGAATTTATCATTGCTTATGTATTGCCTTTCCCAGTCATCATCCAGACGTATTGGCCTCTCCTGTGCTAATTGCCAGACAAGTACAACCACCTTGTGGCGCAGAAATGCGGAGGGGGAGCCGGTGTGTAATGCATGTGGACTCTATACAAAACTACATGGCGTAAGTCATTACACGTTTTGATGTCTCCTTGATTATGATTCCGTGATAAACTTTTTATTTATTTATTAAGAACCCTCTAATAGATTTTTTTGTAGCACATTTGTGGCGGAATATCGGGGCTGAACGTTTTTATTGCCAAATTTCTGTCTTTGGATATCTTGATATTCATTTCATAAAATGAAAAATAATCAAATCATTTTTATCGTTATATTTTGCAGGTTCCTCGGCCTCTCGCCATGAAAAAAGAGGGAATTCAGACAAGGAAACGAAAACCCAAAACTTTGAACAAATCTAAAGGATCCTCTGGTAAATTATTACACTTTCAAATCTCGAAGAAGATACTGAATTTTAATGTAATTTTATTGCATGGTATTTTCCAGTTCTTATCATTGTAATTTTATTTCACTACAGGAAATAATAATTCAATTCCCATGACTCCGACGTCTACGTCTTCTTCTAATTCCGAAGATTGCTCGAAGACCAGCTCTCCATCCACGCAGGTGTCTGTAACAGGGGTAAGAGGATGAAGTCAACTTAATTACCCTTCTTTTGTCTGAATCATTTACGAATTTCCAGAGGGTCAGTTACAGTACATATAATTAAAATGTACAATATTGTGTAGTGTGTTATAGTTGTCCAATGTCCTTTGTATCGTTGTAGGCTTACCGTGCACGACTAGAAGTTCTTACAATTGTACACAATTCATATGGAACATTTCACATAGAAATTTGACTCCCTGATCTTAGATAAGGTTTTTGTTTAAAAAAAAAAAGTGTTTTAAAAACTCCCTTTCTGTGAAGTTCAGTATTCAAACTACATGGTTTGAATTTACTCCCTGATTTTTAATTAATAATATCAAGCATTCTTAATACATAAACATGACAGGGATACACTTATATAATACCCCTATCTTGGCTGCAATATTATCAGTGATGTACATTAATCCGATAATGATTCTTCCATAATGCAGGTCAACTCCTCCGTCCTGTCCAGCTCAGGGGAGGGCTCAATCTCTGGGGGATCAGCAGTGAGGTACTCAGGCCAGGACAGCCTGTACACCAGCGTAGGCCTGACCCAGCCTGTAGACGTGGCTAGCTCCGTGCGAGGGGAGACCTGGTGCCCTGCGGCCTTGGCCTGAGTCTCCGGGACTGAAAGACAGGACCCACCACAGCAGCCTTTCTCTATCTCACTCTCTCTCTCTCCGGACATCCTGGCGGAGGGGAGGAAGAAGGACTCGGTGGCCTCCGTTTGGGTCCCATTTGCGGGGAGAGTTGGACAGAGAGACTCAGGCGTTTGCCAACCCGGCAAGTCTGAAACAGCCTTGGAATATTTGGGATGGATTTCCAGGGAGAAATGTGTGTGTGTGTGTGTGGGGTGGGGGGGTTGGGGTGGGGGGGGGGTGAAGTGCCTTAAGACAAAGTGAAACATTTAAGACAAGACCAGTCGGTCCTTGTTGGTCTTCAGTGGATGCGTTCAAGACCGGCTGTACACTGTACAGCTCTCTGTCTCGGCCATGAAGAAGGATCAAATGGGGTTTTTTCGTCAATGAAGAAATGTGTACAGAATGTTGTGGATTCCCTCTCTGAAGAAAAAGCTAATTGGATGTCAACCAGTGTTTTATCAAGCGCTGTCTATCCTCGAAGGACATTTTGATTATTTTTCTTTTTTGCAACTGGAATCAAGCTAGACAAGTACCAAGACAACCTTCATGAATCAAGAGAAAGTATTTATTAATCTTCCATTGTTGAAAAGATGACTATGATTGTTAATAAAAATATGGATAGAGATTAGAAGTAAAACAACATTTCTTCATGTCTTCTTTTCTAGTTAAGAGCTTTTCTTCTGGAGTGAATAGTAATTTTGAACCTGCACACATTTTTCACTGAGAGCTCTTACAGTGTGACTGAAACTATATGGTTTTAAACAGGGTATCAATAAGCATGGCATCGTACGCCATTAAATCTTTGTTTGATTATTTCCTGAATTAGCAAAATTCTACTCCTACAGATTTTACATTTTGTAATGAAGACACTGTCAAGTTTATGGTACTATGAAATTTATGGATGTTGATGTAATAGGGATGTGAAAGTGAGTGGGGCAAAATTTGTCAGCAACTTATACTGTTTGAACAAAATGGCCACCATAGTAACTGTGTTGAAGTTTATTTTTGTTACAATACAAAACCGCAAAAGATGACGTAAATATATTCCGGTTGCAACTAAGACTACCTAATTTATTTTGATAGTAATAGCAAACAGGCATTAGATGATAGAATATAACAATCTAAATGCAAAAGTACACTGGTACATTTTGACATTCGATTTCCCCCCCCCCCATACATCGCATGTTTGGTTCATGCATTTAAAAAAAAAAGGTATACCCCGGGAATAAATATGCATGGGATTTGAAGTCTTTACCATTAACTGTAATACATTTAACATCTCTAATCACTCCCCATCAAAACGAGATTCCAAGTCATGATAAAACCAACCAATAAATTGAACACTTTTCTATTGGTTTGCTGCCCTCCCAAAGTGGACACTACTTTGACGGCCTCCGAAACATTGTAACCTCTGGTAAAACTGTGACCGGGCAACCATTGGAAACGTAACCTCTGCTTCCTACTTCTCCAATATGGGTGTGAATGGCGCCTAGATGGATCCATTTTAGGGCCAGACAAATTCCAGTGCACTCTGGGGAATGTTCACTCCAGGGGAATCTGAAGAGTTACTAGGTCATTGTGAAACTGGCATACAAGGGCTTTTCACAAGATTCTTCATTTGAAACAGCGCCTTTACTTTTTTTTTCTGGACTTATTTATTTTTTTGAAGTATCATGTTTATTGCTAGAATTTGTTTTCCTATTAAACGTTTGGGGGTATTTGTATTTTTGGATGTTCTATTTCTGTTTTAAATGATCTTATTTAAATCTATCAAATAAATTGCTCTGATAATACGGACGTCACCTTGGTATATTTCAACTTGTGTTTAAAATGTTCTGATGGCAACGTTTGTTTGAGTTGCTCGCAAAATGAACATATTCACCGAGGATAGGGATGGAGAGACAAATAAATGTCACAGCTTCTACATTTTAAAGGAAGTGTTCATTTAACACTTGCCTTTCAAAAAAGACCAGTCCAACAAAGCATTTTTCCCTCCTCGGAGGCCATGTTGACTCTGTATAACAAGCAGACAGGGATTTCAGCAATGTTTCCAGTGTCCTTTTGAACCATACCTACCCGTGTGCACAATTCCTAAGTAACCTGTCACAATGTTTAGTGTATTTAAGTGAATATGACCCATGAGTAATGCTGCAAGCTGAAAAAAAAGATTTTAGAGACAGAGAGATTTATGCCTGAGCTTTGGGTTATCTGCTTGCTCTTTGACATATTGATGTAGTTGAGTTTACTGAGTGTTGGGGAATATGCAAGACTGCACTTCAACCAGAAGCACCAGTTTGGGATGAGGATGTAAAGGGACTGTAGTTTTTTTTCACATATTAAAACAGCATCACTTCAGCAACTTATTTGCAAAGCAGGAGCAAAAGTCTGTTGTACAATAATCTTTGGATGATTACCTTATGGTTTGTGTGGCATGTTCAGCCTTTGCTAGTGGTATTTATGTAAAACATCCGAGCAGACTACCACACACCGACAGTGAATAGGAGCTGGCTCCTTGACCGAGACAAATTACAAACCATTCTTTGTATTATGTAAATCGAAGGTAGTGTGAAAACGGTAAGATGAACAAATATTTATAGGCATGTGAATTTATGAAGCAGGCCTAGTGTGCTAGGGTCCTGCTGGTCTCCATGGTGCTCGAGGAGAGGAAATACAAACAGAACTTCACAGAGATCCTCCCTCTCGTTATTTTGGATTCATGAGCCGAGGTTTGGGGGTCACCCGCATCATATTGTATTCTGTATTAGTGAGAGATCTGGGGCTTGGGTTGTTCTGATCACGATCTCACAGCTACTTTCTGAGGTGAGTCGTAGGTGCGATGTAGTCAGCCATACTGCAGATTTAAATTGGAATGAGAATCATCATTTGTAAACGTTGCCATTCCGAAAAAGAGCTGGACAGCGAAAGCAAGGGAGGGATTAATAAGGAGGAGGGGGGAAAAGAAAAAGGGGAGAGATAAAGAGAGAGAAGGAACAAAAGAAAAACCTGAAAGAAACAGAGAGACTGCGAGAGAAAAGGAGAGACACCGCTAGAGAGAGCAGAGAGAGAGAGAGAGAGACAGAAAGAGAGGAGGAGAGAGATAGGGCCAAGAGCGACGCCTAGGCAGCTTTATTTAGACAGTGAGTGAGAGAGTCGGTGTCACTCGCGAGGGCAGTGCTGAGTTGAAAGTCCCAGGCGAGGCCAAGGTAAACAAAGCCCAGCAGCAGGAATGGCCAACTGGGGCTAGTCACTACATGAGAACTAGGCTGGCGTTGTGACTGCTTCACCGCAGTACAGGACAGTAGGACAGCCCGTCCTCAGCCTCGGCCTCAATACAGTCCGGCCCAGCCTCACTCCAGCCTCATCCCAGCCTTAGTTAAGCCTTAATACAGTCCAGCACAGCCTCACTCCAGCCTCATTCCAGCCTTAGTCAAGCCTTAATACAGTCCAGCCCAGCCTCACTCCAGCCTCATTCCAGCCGTAGCCAAGCCTTAATACAGTCCAGCCCAGCCTCACTCCAACCTCATTCCAGCGTCAGCCAAGCCTTAATACAGTCCAGCCCAGCCTCACTCCAGCCTCAGCCCAGACCTAGCTCAGCTGCTCACCAAAAAGACGATACGTTGGTACACATGTTGCTGTTCAAAAGGGAGCTTTCCTGACCTGGCCCTGCCTCCGGAAGAGATGGGATCTCTGACTCAGCCCTTTTGGAGTTTCCTCAACTGGCAGAGGGCAGAGTTTGGAAATAGGAAAAAAAATCAAAACACAATCATTATGGCTGCTGGGGTCTTTAGTGTATATTGAGTACCAGTTGGAATATCTGATGTATGCCTCTCCAAAACTCAGTCCTACTGACTAGTCTCCGCCTTGTTCCAGGAATTTTTATAAAAAGACTTCCGTCCAGCTATCAGTAGTTTTATTAGTAATAGTTTCACTCTCTGCAACCTTAACAGCTAAACTGCCTGGAACATTGGTTCCTCCCACTCACCACAAATACACCAACTGCCTTAGTCTCAGGAAGTCATGACCAAATTTAAGTTCCCAAGTCCACGTGTCATGCCTTGAAATTGACCAATACCCAAGTTTTTTTTGCTTCTTTGTTTGTTTTTTGAAAAGTTGTTGTTGCTTATTGACCATAACAGGCTGGAGCTTAAAACAAGAATACTGTAAGAAGAAAAAGAACCCATGGCAATGACCTTTGTGTGTGTGTGTGTTTTCATGCTGTGAGGAATGCCAGGAAGTTGTAGGGAATGAGCCTTTATGGGAGTGGGTGTGCTAGGGGGCTGAGGATGGAGCAAGGGCAAAAGAACAAATCCTTTCGCTCCGAGAGAGGAAAAGTGAGTATCAGTCACCACTGACAAGTTGCACCCCCATGACCTGGGAATGACAGGCAGCAATGACTGCCAAGAGTTTACCTTCAGCCTTCAAAGAGTTCACCAGTCCTAAAATCAACCTGGCTAAACTTTAGTTAAATAACTGAAAGAGGATGAATTGCCTGATGTTGAATAAAACAACCCTCTTGCCAAATATTCTATGAACACAAAGTTTGTTTTCTTACCGTTGCTCTCGGCTCAGGCGAACGCAACCCACAGAGTTTGCGTTTAATGCTAACGAAGCTAATCGCAAGCTTGATTGAGAACAAAAAAAATGTTCCGCTGAATGTGTCACTTCAAGAGAGTACGGTCACGTTCTGCAATTGTTTATCTTTTGGTCCTCGAAGGTGGAGTACCTGGGAACATAAACCTATTTGCAGTCATCGTAGAGTTTATTGTAGAATTCCCATCATGACTTCTGTACTTTCGGGTGTGGGCTACTTTGCATGACAGCAGTAAATTATTGGTGAAAATTAATAATTACCAAAGAGTCATTATTCCCATTAAACAAATTCTAAAGAACATCAGAGTTGATTTGTATGTCGTTGTAGGTATTCGTTTGAAGACTGACTCCTAAGAGGAACCACTTACATAGCATTTTAACGATCTGTACATGACAAATCCTTGCCAACTGCATTTCATGCTCTGCTAAACACTTTCAAATGTAAGTGAACGGTCATTGCCATCCTTTTAACATGGAAATCCATGATGGTTTATAAAGTGTGAATAGAGAGCTGCCTTCCTTAAAGAATTCCTCAAAGCTGCAGAATATTTGACTGCCAATTTGAACTTATTCTCAGATCAGAAACGTCTTACAGCTATTCTTTCAAATGAACATTTCACTACAGCGAGCTAAGCACTGTCTCTACTTTGAAACCCATCCACTAAATCATGTAACTCATTTAAGTATTTTCAACTCCCTTCTATCCCAGGCATAATCCAAGATTCTTGCGAGTTCACCGCCAGGTCATTGCTATCTCTCCTCTCCTACTAGCTCAACGGCCTGCCTGCGTCCAAGGAGTTTCAAATTAAGTTCAGCTCCCTTTGTGTATGGGAAATCCAACTTGCCGCCAAATGCAATACTTCCCGGAGTATTTCTGTCAGAGCTCTGGCCTTTTAAAAACAAAACAATGTGAATTCACAGCAGGCCCCTTTTAATCAATTAAGGATGTGTCAACAAACAACATGCTAATCATTCTTTTAGGGGGGGAAGAGGGGCCTATTGTAAGCTGATGATGTAGGATCAGCTGTCAATCATTGTCTTGAAGTCATGTCTACGAGCCGTATGAGAGAAACGGAGCAGTTTGTAGACGGATGGCAAAACGCTGGCTTGCCTGCTACGGTTTGAACCAGCTGAACCACGGACTGCCGTTCTCCGTCTTCATCGGCGAACAATATCAGGGCCTGCACTTTCACTTATACTGTATGCAAATACGCAGCTTATCTGCGAAGGTTCCACAAACACTGGTGGGAGACTGATAGAGAACAATACCAGGAGGAGGAGGATGGACCCTCATTCCAATGTCCTCGTGTTTTTCACACCCAATAGAAGTGCTCTGTGTTTGTGTGAGTGCTGGAGCACGCATCTGTTTGTTTTGGAGTGTTCGAATTTGCCTGCCTGCCTACCTGTCTGCCTGTTAGCCTGTCTCCATGCCAGTCCATCTGGCTGCCTATTTGCCTGTCTGTCTACTTGCCTGTTTGCCTGCCCACTTCAAATAAAGACATGGCAAACCATGTATTCCAGGATTGATATCAGCTCTTGGGCTCCATGGCTCCAGTCTCTGAATGTCTCTGAATGGAGTCATAGCCTTAGTCACTTGGGTCAAGTACAAGCTATGAAGTCTGGAGGGTTGCTGGCCACTCCCTCCTGCCCCAGAATGCAGTGCGAGTCCGAGGCTCGGGCCCACACTCTTTCACAGCGAGGTATGCCTGTGTAAACATCATTTGGCTCTTCGAAGGCTCGAAACGCAATAAATTTTCATTTACAGCTGCAGATAGCTGTGGAGCCGTGTAGTGGGGGTAACATGGAGGATGTGGTGCAGCTCTGTCAGAGGAGAGGAGCCGCTGCCCAGGGTCAGGTCTGCAGACCGCCTCAGCGGCCTCCTCTGGGACCTCATATTAGGGCTACTGATAACAAACCTGGCAACCAGGATAAGTCGGGTCTGACGTAAGGCAGGCTCCAGAGACAAGAAGATATGGACTCTGGAAACTTTGCACTCTCCTTTTGATGTCCTTTCGCAAACAAATATCAATTAATTCCCTCTTAATCTGTCCTTTTCATTGTAACGTGTCGCATAGCATGTGTACAATGTAAAATGCGCCGTTGTAAGTTGGTTCTGTCGGAAAGCGTTAAGCACTTCATCTACAGAAGCCGTCTTGGTCGGGATTGGCTGTGCACAGGGACCGCTGCATTGTCCTCCCACAACAACTTGGCCTTCTCCTTGTGATCCTTGCACAGGCTGACCAGGCAGACCCTTTGGCTGAGGCAACCAATTAATTATAGATGTGACTTTAAAACTTCCTGTTTTTCCCTCTTTAATTAAGCCAATCTTGCTCAGTGCTGGACAGAAAGGAAATACCTCAAAATAGTTCCCAATTTCAGCACATTCAATTATTTTGTACCAGGAGCAGATTGCATCAGGGTCGCGTTAATGTAAAGATCAACATCGCTGGATCAGAGGGAAATTATGTCTGTCATTTCTTCCTGTTTCGGGGCGAATAATGTGGGAATTTGGCAGAGCGGTGCCCAAGGTGGGCACAGCCTGTGCTGCGACCAGCAAGTACGTGCAGTGAGTCATGCCCATCCAAAATCCATCTCCTACCGAGACGTTTATTATTATTCTCATGTATTGCACCGTGATTAATGCTCCCTCTGTCAAAGCTTTTCCGCCGTCATTTAGGAAAACAAAATTCCAGCAAATTCCTGCAGTATGAATGCTGAACAGCAAGGACCGCCTCTCTTTGACACTGCGAAAGCTCTTGAGTTCAACCAAGCCCGAGTTACAACATTTGCAACATCGTTGCTGAGCCATTGCCAAGTGAGTTGCACAAAACACACTCTCTACACAGCACCTGACAAACTGACCTTGACAGCAGACACACACTTCATCTCTCCCTCTCTTTCTGCGCTGTACTCACAATTACACTAGATCCACAGGCAGCGTTCAAGAGCAACAAGTCAACTTGACTGCTATCATAAATGCATGCTATTTGCTGAATACCTGCCAGTGTTTTCAAACATTGCCCTTTTCAACTCTGAACTGAAACTAACCTCCAGCCTCACCCTGTGTTTTTCACACTCAAGGAAACAGGAAGAGGAGGGGAAAGTGAAAACTTTGACTAAGTGTTCGCTGACTAGGGCAGGACCGTTCCACTAGGAGACCGACACTTCAAAAAAGATTGTATTTTGACCTAAATCACAGAATGCAGGAGGAGGTGACAAAGTCTTTCAGAAGCCCTATCAGATGTCCATTGTCCAACCCTTAGTTGAATCTGTCTTTCAGATCAGTGGGATTACCCAGCCAAGAACAATGTCCAGTCAAGCCACAGTCTAGCTTTGTGGCTTTGGAAAAAGGTCCACAGAAATGTACAGAGACTCAGTTGTCTCACAGAGAGCATGGCAAGCAGGGGACGTAGGGAGGCAGCAGTTGCTTGGAAAGGGGCAAGAAGGAGGCGGGGGTGGGGAACGTGGGGGAGAGAGGGTGGGCCGGTGGTCGGTGGGGGCAGTGACATCACTGAGAGGAAACCCCGGCAGCCCTGGTCGCTGTATGGCCGGAGGCCCCTCAATAAACAGGCCGGTTATCACATCACTAACATTTATTTAACCCTTCTCTCCAGCACGCAGGACGACAACTGGAAGGTGTTCTGCGGTGCGTGTCTGTAGAGAGAGGTGTGGGAGTATTCTAGGATCTTTGTGGAAAAACAGTCATGTTTCCTGACTCCAAATTCGCTGTCTGAACACATGCGCACACACACAGACATGCACAGACACACACACATATACAAATTCACACACCAACCTCGTCTGAAGAGACATCGCCATCCTCCCCTACACTCCCCTCTCTCTCCCCTCTCTCTTCTTTCGTCTCCCACCCTCCGTCCTCCCCTGTTGGCTGTCTCTGAGAGACTGTGGGCTGAGGACACGACTTCAGTACGAGAAGTACCCCCCCACACAATGCAGGCGCGCACACTCACTCACACACACACACACTCACACACGTACTCCACCCGCCACCCTATCCAATCCCCCCCACCCTGTCTCCCCAATGTAGTGAAGTCATGTCCTCGGAGAGACCACTGTCCATCACTCCACCCTCGGCTCCAACCCCCCACTAGCCCACCCCCCCGGCCCCCCAGCCCCCCGGCCCCCAGCCCCGGCCCCAGCCCCCCAGCCCCCCAGCCCCCCGGCCCAGCCCCCCGGCCCCCCTGCCCGGACACTCTCCACCCCCTCTCTTGTCTCTCCTGGGTTGGGACCTTGCACACAGCTCTCTCCCACACATCCCGCACTGGGGCCCCGCGCTTTTCTCTTTTCTCTCCCTCTTTTTTTCCTCTTTCTCTTCTCTCCTCCTTTTCATTATTCAAAGGAAAGAGAAAGGCGGCTCGTACCAAAATAAATACGGCTCTCTTGGATTAGACTGCGTTGCAGAGCGCGATAGCTCCGCAGAAACACTGTTGTTTTAACCGGAGGAGGATGGAACTCTATCTGGCTCTGGACTGTGTCTGTCACTCTGTCCTCTGGCTCTCTCACACACCCTGAGGCTCGCTGGCGCTGTGACGTCCTTATCTCACTACTGACCACAAACACACAAGTTCAAAATGTGGACCAGCCCGAGCAGAAACTGCTCAGGCATTGAACATCTATCACACGTCAGAGACAATCACCAAAAAATCGGGTCGGGATGAGATTGTTGCAATCGCTGTTTACACATTTGTACGCGCAGTCGTTTGAAACAATTGATTATTGGAAATGGAGTTTGAGGTTTTATAATATTTGAGCCCAGGATTTCTCTTAGTCTTCGTCAAGGAATAGGCAACTCACTTGCCCCTGCTTGGGGCTACGTTGATGACTTCTCACATTGGACGAGGTCTGCTAACTGGCCAATTAAACGTTCTGTCAAGCAGAACTCTCCTGTGACCTTAAGAGACAAACACACACACACACACGTGCATAAGCACGCAAAACCCTCGTAGACACACACAAGCACACGCGCCCACAATCCCAAACATTTACTGGGACTCTAGCACAAGGCCTGGAACATCAATAGTTTGTTTATAATTAGCCCTGGCACCTCTTGACTACTTAGAGAGTGATTGTTTTTGAAAAAGGCCCCTGGGGTACCGTTGACGGATTGGCGCTAGGTGGCTGGAGGGGAGCAGAGGGCCCGTTACCGCTCTGTGGTCGCGGACCACATTCCAAACCAGCCGCTCTGGACCCCTGTCTGACAGCCACTCCGATAATAGCCCAGTCAGATAGACTAGCAGGGCCGTGTGCCTGAGCCCTGCATGGAATCACTCAATTAGTGGAGGAGGAGAGTGAAGGGAGGAGAGAAACCTCTCTCTCCCTTCCTCCATCTTCCTTCTTCTGTTGCTTGAACACACACTCCAGCGCCCTGGCCCTCCAAACTGCAACTCAATTAATAAACACTAGCGAGTACAGAGAGGCGCGTGAGTGGTAAACATACTTTGTGTGGTCTGGTGGTTTACACCAATGCTCCTCTGCGTGCGTCTGTGCACATGCATGCCTGCGCGTGCGTGCGGACTCGTGGGCGTGGATGCCTGCGCGTGTGTGTGCGTTCTTGTACGCACCTGTGTGTTGGTGTGTCGTTTTGATTGTTTATAGAGAGAAACAGCAGCCATGGGAACCCCTCCTGGCTTCACCTCACATGGGGACCAACATTTGGTAAATGGATTCCTCACATTTCAGACAGCTTAGTGAAATTATCCATGTGCTTAAGCTGTCATAAATACTTGTGAATGCCGTTTCTAAGGTTTGCAGCGTTGCCGTGTTTCAGATATAGTGCCCCGCTGTACATTAGTGGCCGCGGCGAGCGTACGGATCACTTAAGCGAGCGCTTGATGTATATGTTATGCTCACTTAATCACATAACGAGCTACACTTTTGTTTGCTTTGCCATTATTCATCAAGCGTGAGAGGGGCTGTGTGGCCGCAGTGGCACCAGTTACACCCCCATGGACGTATACATGGCACTGGGGTCCTCATTTACACCCTCCTCTCAACCTGCCTCCCTCCCACTCCTCCATCAGAGCCTCCACAGCCCGCCTGCCTCTGACCTCTCACCCCTCGGTAACCTCTCCCCTGTAGACGCCCCTCCCCCCCCCCCCCCACTCCCACCCCCACCACCACCACCCCACCCCTGTTATCCTTTGATCCAGTGTTTGCATTTCTGTACAGTAGGGGTTACTCACACACCTTCGGAGGTGTTCCTCATGACGTGGAATGCTCCGACAATGGAGCCGTTAGCCTGTGTTGTCTGAGGCCCAGGAGAAGGATTAGAGATTAAAGAGAGGCCTGTGTGAGGTAAACACTAGAGGACAATATCTTACCAGCTCCAGTCGCCGGATGCTGGTGTGAAGCAGCTCTCCACCCGTCGCCCTGTGTTTGCCTTTCCAAGCCCATCGGAGAACAAGGGTTGGCTGGCTAGACGCAAGGCTGGTTGACTGCGTTGAACGCAGGCCAGAAATGTCCTGTCAAAGTAGCGTTCGTTTGGAAATAGTCACTGTTGAGACATTCATACGAAGAGAAAACCATTCACCTGTAGCACGGCTAAAGCGTGCAAATGCCAGAGAATGGGGACATCCCCTAGAAGCACAGTACCTAGGTATTAAATGAGACTCAGACCGTGAGACAAACATGACATTAAATTGGATCTATCTTTATTTAAGTGCTCCATGATTTCAGAATATGTATTCTTTTTTCAACGTGATGATGTTGAAGGACATTGTCAGGAAAATATCCCTGCAATCCCTCCACAGTATCATGTGTCAGGCGTGGTTTTGAGAGTGTAAATTGAAACAAGACACTCTCCGGAGAATATGGTCGTTGATGTATGCTAATTAAAGCTGAAATGTACAAACTCTGTTGGAGAATTACAAATCTTTCCCGTAAAAGCCCTCATTTATTATGATGACAAAGACAAAATAGTTCAAAACAATACTTATTCCCCTTGCAGGAAAACATAAATAATGACTGGACAACAAACGACTATCCCCAGAAGAGCTTATTGCAGAGCTGCAACATCAAATAACTTCTCTCATCCAGTGCGGACAACGGACCTGAACTTTGATCTTTGAACTCTGTGTGGCTCCTCATCCCAGCTCTGGTGTCCAGTTACAGGGTCTCTCATCCTCCTCAAGTAAACTTGAACACACTCTGTCGAACATCACTGTCCTCTCAAGAACATGGTGTCCTTCATGCCTGGTCCACACACACATATGTGTCAACTTTTGTCTGCTCCCAGAATTAACACACACACCCGGTCACACACACACACACCGAATGTACACCGACTGGCTGGTTTTGCAAGCAATTTTGTCACAATATTGTAACTGAGAAGTTAAAAAAAGCATAGTGAGTATTACGGTTAAAGTACAGAATGTTGGAAAACAAAATAACGATCCAACTATTATTATGGATTTTGTCAAATTCTAGTAATTGTCACTCACTGAAAAATGCAGCATTTTGGCTGAGGGAACGTAGAAACCTGTCTGAGCAACTGCAGCATAAAAGCCTGCAGACAGATAGGGAGATCTTGCATTCCCCGTTTGGACTGGGTTTGTTATTGCAGGTCCTTCAGTCTGCCTACATTTGAACTGTACAGTACATTGCTGGCATTCAATGGCGGCAGGCCTAGAATTTCAATGTTTATTTTTACATGGTAACAAAGGAATAAATGGATATGCTTGAAATGTTAAACAATGGGTAGTTTATGGCTTGTTAAATGCTCTCAGTATGTTACATCTCATTTATCACGTCGCGGGGGAGGGCTGCCAAGGCGTGTCTGTTTCACAGGAAGTGGCATGGTGTTTGGGAATCGCAGTCCTCGAGCTTCATGTGTCACGGAGCTGATCGCTAACAAGTCATGGCTCACTCATGTCATCATGCTTCCAATTGCGTCACCTACTTCCACGTCATATTTGTCACTTCTTATTTTAAAATTGATGACAGGTGCATTTTGACCTCTTGACCTGCTCTGCTCTTTTTTTCGTTTGGTTTTCTATTCCAGTGATTCTGACACAGGATACATTTCTATCCTGGATTTAACATCTCTGATCCTGATCCTGATATGACCTGACATGCACCCCGCAATGTTTTCTTCAAGGTGGAGGAAAGTTCGGAGGTTGTATCGTGCTCATGTGATATCCTGCATCAAATTGACCCGCTGACGTGCTCTCCATAGGGTTCAATACTGAGGTCGCTGAGGACATAACAGAATATGATCAGTTTTAGTCTCATGACTGCTGGCAGTTAAAGGTGAATAAAGACGGCCTCGCATGGCTGACCAATGATAACAGACACTGACCCCTCTGGGAGCCTCAGTCAGTGAAGGTGGTTGGAAGAGCGGGATACTCGGGAGATGTTCTGGACGAGTCCAATTCTGCTTCTGATCAAACCTTGGGTGCTCATTTCGCATCATCGCCATTCTTCACTCCCTCTGAAATCTGATGACAAACTAGGTTTAACCTTCCAGGGCTCTGCTTCGTAATGCGTCATGAGTGGGAAGCTGTTTGCACAAGAGAGATGAATTCTGTCGGCTTGGGTTTGACTCAGGACAGAACGGAAATTGAAATTCAGGAGTGAGTCTCTCCAGTATGGTGAAATCGTGAGCACCTTCGATCACTTTGTGAGAAGAAGTGTGCATGACACCTTCCTCTGCTTATTTAGGGAAACGTCCAAAGTCCAAAGTAATGTAGGTACTTTTGAATATTTCACATCAAATGGTTTCCATTGCCACCTCACATTTACGTCACCTTACATTTGTCGATGGCAGTTTCAGGTATTACACATTGAAATGAGAAGGAGATCATTTCAAAAGAATTGTGTCTCTGACTAGACTAAAGATATAGACAACATTTAAAACTGGAATGTCGAAGACATTACATTTGGGGCAAAGCCCACACTGTAACTGGTGTTTTTAATAGTTGTGTAAATACTCAATTAATTTGATCTGTGATTGCTCTCGTGCATGTTCTCAGAGCATAAACCCAGAGATGCCTTCTGTTAGACTCTCCCGAGGAGACACTGAAAGCTCAATTAGCTTAACTTCAAAGAGGCAGAATTTTCGATTCTTCCCGTTGGCATTTCAGCAACCGCATGTTCTTTCATCTTTGCTCAAGCCTCTCCAGAGTCCAGCACTTAAGATGGAGTCAGGAAGTCATTGGTATCGCTTGGCACTCTGGGATATAGGAGGACAGGAAGGCACCCACAGAGAGAGGCCTCCTGTTTTGTGTTGGGCCATTTACCATGATACTATTATTTGGCTTCAGATCGTCTTCTCCCTCCCCTCCTCCCCCTTCTCTGGAGTCCATCTCTGGTTTGTCTCTGGTAATTATCTCTTGCAATAATTTGTTACTATTCTGACAAGATGCTGGCTCGTCGAGTTGCTGGTGAAAGTCAGAGGAAACATTGCGTCCTACTGAAGAGGAAAACCTCCGTGTTTCTCAGGGCAGGTCCAGCAGCCAGACGCAGCCTCATCAGACGGTTGCCCTTCGCCATCCTCTCACATGACGAATTATTCACATCGATGTGTTTCCTCCACGGCGCTCCGCAGACAAAAGAACCAAAAAGCGTTGATGCACGATGAAGGATGATGTTTTCGTAAGTGCTTTGGCGTCACCGTCACAAAGGCTGTCACACGCCACTATCCATTAGCCCGCTGCGGGAGACAGGAAGTGATCTAGGGGCCTTATTGTGTGCTGGGCAGACCTGTGTTTGTGGCGGCGACGACGTGCCTCTGCTGTTGTAGAAGGAGGTGCAGGGGGGGTTAGGGAGGCGTGTCCTGCTCGGGCCCCCTAGAGGAAGGACTCGGCTCAGGGGACCCGTCCTCTCCCACGGGCCCCGTTGGACTGGTGAGGTAGCCGGGCAGACAGACAGGCAGGAGGATGGGGCTTGAGATGGAGGGGGGGGGGGCTGGATAACGGGGCTGGAGAGGAGGTACTGGGCCGGCTCTTGCCCTCTCGCTGACAGGATCTGGTCAGTGTCCTGCCGCCGAGGGTCGCGGCCCAGCTTACACACACAAACTTATCTCCAGTGCATCTGCCGGCCGCCTGCGCAGTCAGGCTGTCTCCACAACGGGCTGCAAGCTTTTTCCTGCTGGGGGGAGGGAGAGGGGAGGATGAAGGGGGTGAGGAACCGAGAGAGAGAGAGAGAGAGAGAGAGAGAAGAGAGAGGGGGGGACTCAATGGGAAACTGACATTGCAGAGGTCTGCCAAGCCGCTGAGCAAAATGGAAAACACGAGCCGCCTCAAGGGTAACGAGACCACTTCTGAATTTTTACAAAATAAAAATAGCTCTAACGTCTGGCCATTGGCCTTTCTGTTCTCCAGACCCCGACTTTTCCTTGCTTTCTTTCTCTCTGTCACTTGAAATTCCCACACGAATAACATGCTCATGTTTCCTACCCAAGCCGTCAGTAAGGACAAGCTCATTCTCTTTACGGCTGAGGAGAGGGGAGAGGAGAAAGACGAAATTTAATAATTATGCGGAGACTTGTGTATTTATCATTCTTTCTCTCTGTGGATCCAGATGACCTTCTGGTGACCAATTTAGTGGTGTTCCATTCAGGTCCCATTGGCGAGTCATTTCATCATTCAAACAGCACGTGATCTATTTCTCATGACCTAATGCAGTGTAGAATGCCTGAACGCTGCCTGTTATGTTTTCTCTGTTCTCTCTCAGTCATACTGTCAACAAAACAAGGCAGGAGCCATGACAGATTCTGTGAGGTAAGAATGGCAGCAACTTTTGATCAGTCCTGACAGCACGATGTTGCTCAGAATGAATGAAGACGGCTTCTAGACGGGACTTGTTTACGTCAGCTGAGAAGTCTACGCTCTGAGATGGGACAGGGGTGCTTCTTAGGAAGAAGAAAAAAAAGGTTTAGCATTACTCTAGCTAGAGGTTGGGGGGATGATGGTGCTGGAGAGATCCCACAGTAATCCAACAGTCGTTGGACCTGTCGTAGATTCTCCAAAGCCCTCCCCCCACCCACCAGCATACCTGACTCAGACACAGGCATGGTTATAAACCTCAAACCACAGCTCTGCTCATCTGCTCCTCATTGGGACCACTGTTAATGCAGGACCTTTCACACAGGGTCTGTAGAGGTGACTGTGGTGTTTGCAAGGTATTGTCACATAACAGAGAGAGAAAGAGAGAGGGGGGAGAGAGAGGGGGGGAGAGAGGTGAGAGAGAGAGATGCAGAAAACAACTTCCACTACCTTGTAGAAGAAAGAAATGCAATTGAATTGAAACTAGAATGATGCACTTTTCAAGGAAAATGCAGTCTCTTGCGGTAGATAGATCTGGCTTCTTCCAAATAATGTGGCAATGGCAGATCTACTGCGAAGACGTGTTGTCATGCATTAAGTGCTACCACTTCTCCGGGGTCATATTGCACTCTTTAATGTCACTGACATCATTGTAAACATTGTAAGGGAGAGGCAAATTATTGGAGGGATCTGACAGTCTCCAGTGAGTCGGAGGGGGGGGGGTGTTATTTAATTTTCTAGAGTGCAAAACCTGTGTGAAGACAGAAAGGGAGAGAACGAGAAAGAAAAGGAGGGGGGAGGACAGACAGCTAAAAGAGACAACCTTTTGTGTTAATGTACATTCTGTCCTGGTGGGGCGTTTCTCAAGCTCCCTTGATTTGGGCGTGTGCGCTCGTGCGTGCGTGGGTGTGTGCGTGCGTGTGCGTGTGTGTGTGTGTAGTGCCTGCTGGTGCCAGGCACAGAGAGCGTCTCCTGCTCAGTGTTGACCCTGTACAGTCTGAGTGCATGGTGATGAATACTCTCCTCCTACTCTGGGCGCGGCTTGGCGCTACACACATGAACTGTGCGCCGTGAACAAACACATACGTGAACACTGGACTAACACACACGGTGCAATCAAAGAGTAATATAAACCACGCATGTACAGACAAATAGACGGACAGACGGAAAGTACGTGAATGTATGTGTTCGTGCACAGAAACACACACACACAACCGCACACACGTACCACTCCACTCAGATGCAGCAAAGGCGTCAAAAGGTTGACAAAGAGGGGAGGCATGAAATAAGGTTCTGGGAGCTTAACTTGCAATGTGTAAACGACCTATTGCTGAAACCGAGGCAGTGGTCTGGAGCCAGATACATAATTCAAAGCTAGGTGAATGTTTCTGCTCAAGCGCTTGATAGCTACAGCACAGTAACTAATTTGTCTGTGTGGGACCTGAGAATGACTTACAGCAGAGGTCAAGTCAGGTCGCATCTCTCACACTCATGAAAACGTTATGTACATGTACAGTAACACTCTGGTGACCTTTAAAGCGTTCATGTGTCCACAACCTTGTACCTCGTTGCCATGTATCACGTCGTCCAGCTCTGGCCAATATTAGATTATCTGCAGTCATGTTTTAGGTACGAAAATAATACTAGAAGAGTAGGAAATTACTAATCACATTGAATTCCCTGTCAAAATAATCTAAGTGGTTCTGACTAGGGTGGGTCCTTATTCATCTATCAGTGGGCCCACGTTCCTCGATGAGCAATCCCATATAGTCTCTCCCAGCCTTTTCTAGTGCCTGGTCCTATCTAGCCACCAGCTCCAACTCTCCCCTCCGTCTCACCCACACCCCTGCAAATGAATACAAATGAGTGTTTTCATTCTGAGCTAGACGGCAAAGTATGTTATCACAAGCGCTGGTTTCTACTCTTAAAAGGAGCAATCTCGCTCGCAAGACAAATAAATATGGGGAAACGTGAAGACCTGATTGTTTTGCGAACCCATTGGCTTTCAATGTCTCGCATGTGTTTCTGAGGAAAGGGGACGACGTGACGATTGGGTTCGATCGATCCTGCGCTCCGTTGCGTTTGGCGTTCGCTGCTAGCGTTAGCCGGGGGTGGATGGCGTGCTTGCTGCACGCTGTGGTGGTTTTTCTTCCCTCGTGAACTAAGGAATATGAATCAGGGACCGGCTTCAAATCTCCGTGGAAGTGTAATCTCTTCAGTTGAGAAGGGGCAAAACTGAGGAGCCATAGCCCTCATAATTCTATTTAAGGGGAGGGAAATACCAGTCTAAAGGCTCTCCAATACTGATTTCCTCATTACAGAGGAATTTTGACGGATGCCAAGAATATGTCCGAAATATAAAGGAGGGTTGAATAACTTACACCCTGCCTCACAGTCTGACTGAAAGTATTTGCTAATGTGTTTATAGCTGATGTAGCTTGCTACACAAGACTTTAGCATGTGAAAGCCTTCCTTTGGGTTTGCTGTAAAATATAGCGTGAAAGGGATGCTCATTTTGTCATTTCTCTCTCCATATCTTTCACATTGCACCAGACATCAGACATGGAAATGGAACATTGACAAGAACTAAATGGATTCCTCTCGTTTGTTTCCGACTTCACAGGTCATGATCGGTCAACGGCTGAACAGCTTTCGTTCTTCCATCTTACCTGTGGAGTATGCATTTAGACATCCTTCATGTGGTTAAATACCCAGCCTGCAGGGGCCGGTCTGGATAGCATTCAGGTTTTAGATGTGGGACGTCACAGGGCCTGGGATGGCTTCACTGTCTACCTTCAGAGGGCTGACTCTGTGTAAATCTCTCCCATGAAGTCTGCTCTGACCCTCTGAGTTAGCCTTTGTTTGGCAGACGCCTTGGCCCCCTTTAATCTTGAGAAGAGATAAATCCTTTGATGGACCTGGCCTGGCTCAGTTGAAAGTGCTGCCCGGCCCTCTCCATAGATCACCATAACACAGCATGTTTGATGTTAGGGGGGTTGTGGCACGCGGGTGGGCTTCCTTGCGACCTCGAACGCAGTCATCAATCCCAGGGCAGATCCACAGACCCACCCCCGCCACCGCCCCCCTCCCCCTCCCCCACCTACCACTCCAAAAAACCATACAGCCAATCACAACCACTCCTGGGCTTCCCTCCTGACCAGAGCACTAACCAGGATGATGCAGCCAGACATGCTGTCTGTTTTGGACACTGGCAGCTGCTGGTTCTCTGCCATAAACACACAGCGAGTTTCGAAATGTGGTTCCCTCTTCCAGACTGTTGCGATCCACTGTCAATAGACATGTTATTGTATTGTTTCGAAGTGGGATAATTCCCATTTTTGATTTGAAATTGTTCACAAGTGTCCAAGCAATATAATTCTGTGGGGTACTGTTACATGGTTTGATGGGTTACCTGACTGAGCTCTGCTCTGTCCATCAAGCACTTGATGGACTAGGGCCTAATGTGTCGTCCAGAATAACACCACTGAACTGAGGTGAACTTCAGAAGCTCTTTAGATACTGCTGATAAGAACCCCATTAAGACAGGCTCTCTGCACAAGAGCACCTCACTCTCTCCTCACACTCTCACTCTTATCTCAAGCCTTCATCAACACAGGCTTAATCTGAACACTGTTGCTAATTTTGATAGATTCGATCCCCCCTCGGGAAACAGGGGCGATCTCAAATGCTAACTAACCAAAGAGGTTCTTTAAAAAGACCCATGCATTATGAAGCGCCGCTTCTGATAAAGCACCACAGGTATTTCCGGTATCGTCTGCAGCTTTTCCGGTCCATCGGCGTGGAAGGCGACTGCTACTGTAGGTGTGGACCAGGGTTATCCCTGGTTCTCCTCATCTGGTGTGTGGCACTGGCTAACACAGTCCTTGGCAAGGCAAGCCCAACTAAGGCAAGTGACAATAACACCACTGAAATAGCTTGACAGGCATTTTAATTGCCTTACTCTGCGTTGGCTCAAATTCTTTCGTAGCGTTTCAATAGCAAAGGGAAACAAGCTTCCCAGGGGTTAGTACAGACACAATGACTTGGGATAGGAGAACAATTATGAAACTGGTGATTAATGATCTTGAAATGATATTCACTCTGTAAAGATAACAGTGGACCAACCTGATGTACTGCATCATTGTTCAGCTCATCATCATTATTTGCAGTTTGTCACCCTGGTCCTGTTTTGTGGACATCCATCTGTGGTCCTTTCAATTTATTGCTACTATTACTGCTTCCATTCTCCAATATGCCTTCCACTACTGTAAACTACTGTCTGAACCTCACAGGCAAGCTGAGGTAATTTATGATACACTTGGCATGTTTTCCTTAATCTACGTGAAGTAATAGTGCAGTCATGTGCATCTCGCTTCACAATGAGGTGCCAAAGCACTTCATGTGTAGGAAGCCTGATACAAACACAGGAAGTCCAGTGTTTCGTTGTGGAGGAATGAGAGTCTGAGCCGTCTCCCGCTCTCTCCTTCTCTTCCTCTCTCTCTCTCTGTTTGTCTCCCTGTCTTTTTCTCCCCCTCTCTCTTTTGCTCCCTCTGTCTCTCTCTACTGATGGGCCAATCAGGTTATCCAATCCAGCATCCTGCTGTTCCAGCACCTTATTGTTGAGAGGGACAAACTACTTAAAGAACTGCTGCGTAGGGCATAGAATCAATGTATGTATTGCACAACTCTGCTTATGTCAACATAAAACATTGACATACCATTTCACTTATAATTAGCTTAATGAAGATTATATAAATATCCAATTATTCAATATATTTTCAATTATTACCGTAGTCAGTGAGGCTTGACAAGCTCATGTTGCTGTCATGGTGTCCAAGCCAGCCCAGACCAGAAGACCTACAGGGACATCCAGTGGTGAATCAACGTCTTGTAATCGCAAGTCTGTTAGTCTTGAATAATTGTGCTTTATCAGCCTTAGGTTTGTGCTTCAAGAGAAGCAGACCCGACTTGAACTGCTGCACCCTATTGAATGTGATTAGGGACAAACAATATGTATGTTCAACTCCCTTCAGTATCCCTTAGCTTGGTAGACTCCGTTGCAGTGTGTGAGTTGCCTGTTTTTTTAGTTAACACAAAATTAAATGTATTTTCGAATTGAGAATATGAATTGCCATGTTAGATACGCGGCGTGTCGTTTACATTCGTGGTTTAGATTTAACACCTCTTGAATACGGTGTGGTACACATCTTAAACCACTAGATGGCACAATTAGTCAGAAAAACTTTTTAAATATGAAAACCAACCATGTTATGCACAGAGGGCGCAATTGTTTAAGATATGCTGACTTGCATAGTTTGTAAGATGTTTTTGTCAACGGCCATGAGAAAATGAATTACAATTGATTATATCTTCCACGTCATCTATCCTTAAAACAACGCATTCTACCATGAAAAGGATGTGTTGTTTAAAAAAACGCTACAAGTTATTGTATTTATGTTGCTATCAATAACTCACTAAAACAACAGAGAGAATGCGATACTTTCCTTTTGGCGAAACTATTTGAAGGTAATTAATGCGAAACTTACATCCAGGATCAATGTGCATTTTTATGTAATTTTTTGGCATAACCCTGTCCAAAAGATGGAAGGGGGGAGGGACTGGGAGGAAAAGGAAAAACACTCTTTCACATGTATTCCTGCGAGCCTATTGGTTCATTTTTTTTCACTGGCTCTGCCACAATACTGCACACACGTGACCTCCCTGTTTTTAGTCAGTTTAACGCATGCACTTAAAAGACAAGCATTTGACATTTGCTTTCCAAACAAGCATGCTTTACACATTTTAATGTATTTTCGCTAAAACCACTTATCGCGGAATCTGAACGCTGAAGTGGACCATGGCGGCTGCCACGAGCAGCAATACATCCACAGCCACGCTTCAGATAAAGCATTCCAGTATCGAACATACGCGGAAACGTATTGATCCTCGGAGGAGACAAGCGGCGCTCTCATTTCTCAGTAACATTTCTTTGGATGGACGACCGGTGCAAGACGATGCTGACAATCAAAACGAAGAGGATGATTCAATTGAGCCCAGGACTAGACAGAGCCTGGTTTCACCAGAGCGTACCATGTATGCAGCTAGCTCTGGAGAAGCGACCTCGGCCACTCAGGCGCTCGCTATTGCGAACCAGGCTCTCCTCGCGAACGCCCGTGCTAGTTTTGGGATGGGTCCCGCTGCAGCCCCTGAGTCCGCAGAGGCGGAGGGCGATGCTTTCAGCCCATCCGTCTTCAACTCACCTTTCTCCGCGGTACCAGTTGCGACTAGAGGGAGGCTGCAGACCTACACTCAGGGAATACTACCCTCCGCCTACTCCAGGCAAGCCCCCCAAAACTACTGCTGCCTGGAGGGCGGACAGATAGCAAACACTGCAATAGAGCTGCAGAGATCAAGGTAACAGTGAACCACAGTGTAACGTTGTTGATGTAATCCATGTACCTTAGGACATCTTGTGTCTTGGTGTGAGTAGACTATCCTATGGGAGAGCATGTATATATGTATATACTCAGTGGAACTGCACCGTGATGCACCCCCACCTCATTGATATCAGCAGTGAATTAGATCAGTGCTCATTCTTTCTGTGTGATTGGTCATTGAAGCAGATCAACGCAACAGGGACATGCTATACAAAAAAAATCATGTCAAAATCATGTCTTTGTATTCAACGTTGGTTGTTCCTGATGTCAAAATACAGTTGATAAGACAGTACAAGGCAATAGGATACAGTAATAATGTTAGTTTGATTGGTCAGATCGTCACATTCTCAGGTGAACTGCATAGTACTGGATGAGACTACATGCTTTTATCAACCTGGAAGAACAGACTGTCATTGGGAGTTTGAAAGGGTACCTTCATTGAAATACCTTCATTCTAAGACACGCTTCACTGTGGCCACTGTAGTGGAAGATTTGTGGAAGAAAATGATTGCACGGTTGTTGTATCCCTTGGGCCACTAGATAAGTTCCTGGAGATCATGGGAGCAATGATTTGGTGTTGCTAAAGAGACACCTCATCAGTATCAATGACTGTGTGACGTGAATGGCTGTAGCTCTGTCCAAGGTCTACTGAACTGTCAATCTACTGAACTGCCAATCTAATAAGCTTTTCCCCCTTTAGCAGATTCTCACTTATGTGAGTCACAGAAAGGATCAAGTACGGCAAGATTCCTAATGTTGTGAACACTACTTAACACTCTGGGGTTTCTGGTTTGTTTAGGTTCCCATGGGTGTCTTTCCAGACCTGCCCTTGTTCCTGCCCAGTCCAATATAAGCGCCAGTGTGTGATATACATCCTGTAACCCTACACTGTCCTTGGCTGGGAAGGACTGGAGGGAAACACAGTTGTTACCTTTTATTCCTTCTCTTTGTTGACTTTTTCCAAGAGTGGCAGGGAGGGAGGAACCAGATCTCGCTCTCGCTCTCTCTCTCTACCTGCTTCACTCAAGGAGAACTGCCAGCGACAGACGTTCCATTCAAGGTGTCACTACCTGATGTCTGTCAGCTCCACTCCACTGACGGCATGCTTGTCTCTGTTTGCTTTCCCATCACCTCTCCAGTCCTTCTCTGCCCTCAGCCGTGCCTCGTAGCTGCCAGACTCCACGTGAAGCCAGCCAATCCAAGTGGTCAGTTCACTTCCTGGCTGCGTTTCCGTGACACCCATGCCTCAGTGCTTTTCAAAGCCCCTCCAGGAACTGACCCCACTCATGGTGAAGGGTCACACGCATCAGTACCAGAAGTAAAGAAAGTGTTCTTTCGGCCATAATTGCCTCATGACATTCGTACAGGCGAGCGCTGCTGTGGGGACTCTGTCCTGCAGGTTTCTGCTGGTTTGGGAAAGCCAAGTAAATAGGCCTTTTCGGATGTGCGAACAGTTTCGTTTGTTTACTGCTCACTTGGTTAGGTCAACTGTCAAGTCACAAGTGTGATACTGTACCCTTGTTGTGGAATGCGGTTGGAGGACATCCAAAGACACTGAATGATAATCTGTTGAGAAATAAGTGACCTGTTGATGGACCACCGCCATATTCCTCAGATGCTCTTCCCCCACAGTGCCTGGTCTGTTTTGGGAGGGCAGCTGGTGGAGGTGTGGTCACAGGGCCCTGCCGGGGAGGGGGAGGGGGAGGGGGGGGGGGGGGGGGGGGGGGGGGGGGGGCAGGATGCCCAAGCTTTCGAAGTCTGCCCAGTCCTTAGCTCTGCGTTCTGGGACACCGTCCTCTCGCTCACCAGCTCCAGACCTCTCTCTCCTCTCTTCTCCTCTCTTCTCCTCTCTTCCCCTCTCTTCCCCTCTCTTCCCCTCTCCCTGGTCCTACTGTACTGTGCCTTGTCAGGAAGCTGCAGCCCTCTGATGTGCAGCCAAAAGCCTCCTCGTCTGATTCTATGCAGGCAGATGATAGCTTTATAGCGGTTCTTTTCACTCCTTAACATTCATCATTTACAATTGATCTGAAGTGCGCCTGTTTTTTCTTTTCTTGAATCCAATGGCCCAATCAGTTAGGACTATCTACTTTCTGGTCAAGAAAAGTGGTGGGTTAACGGGTTTTGAAAAAGTTTCTGTTTGGAGGGAGAAAATCAATCTTTTGATATTCGTAACCTATTACACCTGTGATTTAGAGAGTTGGGCTATTGAATCATATCCTTTCGCGGGGGGTTTTCCTCTGAAGTAATTGTTGGCATTAATGCATGGTTATGTAAGAATAATTAGCTTGTCTTCACAGAATCGCCCAAACTTGTAATGGCCTTTCAGCAGCTAAGGGTTTGGTAAAGTGGCACTATAATCAAACCCAGACTTGTCTCAAAGAGGAGATAAGATAGAGAACAGATAGTTACCGGTGCTGTGAGTTCAAGTTCCACAACACTGGACATCCGGAGGTTCTCTCCAAATTGTACGCAGAACTTGTTCTTTTCTTAGCTTGAGAATTGACTAAAGTTTAGGCTACATATGTTGGGCTTATATCAAGTCACCAGGAGAGGCTGTGTCCTTGCACAGTTCCAGTGTACACGCCTGGAAGGTCTACATTAGAGCCATTTATCATTGTTACTCTCCTGTCATTTATATTATTTAAGGAAATGGACAGAAACAATGAAACTAGGTGATGCTGATTGGATTTTCTCCGCAAATAATTTCATTTCCTTGTCCTGGTCTGTAGTTGTAAGGAGAAGCCTGGAACATTAGATTTATTTCCCCACTCACTCCTTGCCAGTGGTAAAGAAGACAATGTCCGTGGCAACCTGCCAGTGGGCGGGTGTGTGAATCTGTCTAATCTCCAGCCGGGGTAGCACGCTTCAACTACTTGGTATAAATTCCTGTTTAACAGGTTACATATGCATCGCTTTCAAAAGTGCCTTTTTGAAAAATTTGAATTTTTGAAGTGCGGTAACCCAAGTATCCTTTTTTCAGCTTTTTTTTTGCTGTTTAAAGTCCTTTGAGAGAAAAACGAATTGTTCCTTCATCCATGCGGGCGTGATAAGCTGAGGTATTTTAGGGGTCTTCTGGAAGTTTCTCACCAGTTCTTGTTTGTTCCAGACCGCTACAGAGAAGGTTAAACATCAATAGCTGTGCTGCTTCTGAGTCACGTCTGAAGTGAATGAGTGGTCTGGTCTGATGTTATTGTTTCCAGACTGTACACTGCCATGGAAAACATCCTTTTCCAAAAACCACGTCCTGCCCTGGTTTATCCAGAGTGGCTGGATCAAAGTCCTCCAGGCGGCCTGTTGGACTGGAGACTTGATCTGTCTGCCAAGCTGACTGAGAGTTACTGGATTTGTGCAAAATAAGTCATTTCCAATGACAGCGAATGTCCGATAGGTTATGTCAAATAGAATGTCATTTTCAGTCATGGATGACAGAACAATAGTCAGCTTCTTCCCAAACTCAGAAGGCAGGCGTGCGATGGAGTCTTTATCATTTGTAACACCTGAAACGTGGGGTCATCTGTCTTGCGTGGCAACTTGTTTTTCCGCCCTCGGTATCTTTTGAATCATTTCAAACTGTTCAGTTTCGCATTTTAGAGAGCTGTAAATCTCTTATGCTATCTAACTTAGTACAGCCCCATCTTGTACAAGCAAAGCCCATCCCTCTAGGCTATCTACAGCAGATCGAAACTGTTGTCTATTCAGCCATCGCTCAAGACTCTCACAGCCGGAAGGCACTCAGCTGCGTTGACGTCACGTGATCAGATGTGCCTAACCTCCAGCCAGAGGTCGGAACAGAGGACACCAACCCCTCTCGCTCCCCTTCCACCTCCCCTGTCAGCGGGCCCTCTTTGTCGTGGCTCGTCTGTTTATGCATCTACTTCAATAACACTCGCATCTCGGAGCGCAATGTTCCATTACCGGACAGTTAAGGCTGCTCCGCTCCTCCAGCTGGGATCCTGTGTAAACATGATCTCATCAGCCCGAGTGGCTTCGCTCCTGGGAGTTCCTCAAGGACACAAGTCGTCTTTCCTCCAATCTGTCTGCTCCGCCGCGTTGTTGTTGATTAACTAACCAGCTGACTCTCCCCCCGCGCCCTCCCTTTGTCTCGCTGGACTGGTCGAGAAAGAAGTCAGGTGTGGGTCGAGTGCATGGCCACACCAAGCGTTTGGCTGATACAGAGAGGGGCGACGAGAGACCAGAGGTCTCTCGGTCGGAGTTGGAGGCAAGATAGTGAACGCGTCGTGTTTTTGACATGTTTGTCCTCACGCGCTAAGTACTGTAAACACTGAAGACCAACAGGTGTGTGCCTGTGCCCTTGAGCCAAATGTATGTTTTCATGTCACAGACCTCTTCTGTTTATCAGGCCTATTCCAATGGTCTTCTCTACGGCCGGGTGCTTATGATGCGGAGGAATGTCTTGTCGCATTGCATGTCAAGACAGATTGGAACTAGACCTAATTTTGGAACAGCTCTGTTCACGCTGAATTTCAAATGAAGGCCTGTTTCTTCAACTACCATCTGATTATAGCAGTTGGCTAATAGATTTTTGGGAGTTTGTACGAAGTGTGAAAAAGAGAGAGAGAGAGAAAAAAAAGAAAGAACTGGTTTGTGATGAAAGATTGTTACATGAGGCTCTTTCAAAGCTTGCACCTTATCCTCTTACTTACCAGCCAGCCGTTTGGGATTCTGGAATGTTCTCCATGATCCTATATAAAGGTGGGCGAGAACGCAGGGGTGGTAGTCATCGGCCAAAGCAGCCATCACTTACCTGTGTGATTATAACTACTGTTAGACTGTTGTAATGGAAGCCCAGACGCAGAGGAGCCAGAGAGAGGACAGCCAAAGCAACAGGCCTGTCCTCACAGGTCCACAAAGCAGGTACTGGTGGTTAGGATACCCATTCGCCAGACGGACAAATATTTGGTAAAACGTCAGAGATGAACACAGCTGTAGGAACCCCTCAATGATTTACTACAGGTAGAGGGATGCTTTCAAACTGTGACTATTATGCAAACGTACAAAGTTGATGATTTCAAGTATGTACACGTATGGATGATCATGGATATGTTGTGTGTTTAAAAAGAAAAGAGGTAGTTGGGGGATTTGGTGAAAATCCCACTGCACCCTAATACCTGGGATTATTTCGTAGGCTTCTGTAATCATAGATTGGTTAAAAGAATGCATTTAGGATTTGCTGTACGGTGAGTATATGTAATCCAAAATATTGTTCTGCAGTGGACCTCTGGGAAAATCTCAAGAAAAACGATGCTTATTGTTCCTGGTTTAATTACACACGACATCTCAGTCTCTTTCAGTTGTGTTATTACGTTAGCCTTAGCATTACCAAACGACCGAGATAATGAGCATATTTGGTGCCAGTGACGCCACTTTCTAACAGTGGTCTTTTACAGGGGCATGTTCAGTACTGCCACAAGGCCTTTCAGAGCCATGTTCTTTATCTGTCAAGGCCTTTAGTTTCTCACCAGTGTCCCTTTGCCCCCCCCCCCCCTACAGACGCAGGCTTGTCTCCCAGCGGTCGTCCCTGGAGACTCTGGAGGACATCGAAGAGAACGCTCCCCTACGCAGGTACCCGCCCCTCCGTCACCCCACCCTCCAAGCACCCTCCGCCGGAGCGCTCTTGCCTGACCCGACGTCTGTGGGTGGAGGTGCCAGTCACATTTCAGTTGGACCTGTTGTGAATGTTCTCTCTCTCTCCCCTGTAGATGCAGAACACTATCAGGTTCACCGCGACCAAAGAGCTTCAAGAAGGTCCACTTCATTAAGAACATGAGGCAACATGATATGCGCAATGGAAGGTATAAAAGAGGAAACTATCTCACCGCTAACTGAACACAACCCTTTGATTGAGAATGTCAGGAGGCCCCTAGCGAGCGACCAGTTTCTCTCCGATTACGATTCAGGACTCTCGTTCCATTCCATCTCCTACCTGATTTACAGTACAGCTGCTGGGATTGATTTGGAGAGAAACTGTTTGCTCATTGGTGCCCCTGGTCATTCCCACTACAATGTTCTCATTGTAACTAATGAATGATTTTGATTGCCTCACGAAGCAGATGTAGAACCACATCACCAAAAATCACAAGATGCGCCACACAACATTTTGTACCACCACACTGTCACTTCATGCATGAAGGCTTCACGATGAAATCCCTAAACACTGTCATATTTGGGCACACCGGCGTTGAGAGGATGGACTTGGTGTGCAGGTTTGATGAACCACGCGTAGACTGCTACAGCTTCCTAGACATCAGGTCTTGTCTTCCCTTGTCCAGTTTTTCTTTCTAGATTTAAAAGTATTCCTGGGACCTGAAGGACATTTCAGTTGGCACCTAGGTGTTACCCTCGAGCATTCTGGACAGAATGTTGTCCATTGAATGGAAAGATATTGGTTCTTGACAGTCTGTGTGAGTGAGGGGAAAAAGTGAAAAAGTCCTTGGAGGACAAGAGCGAAGAGGCGATGTTACAATGTTATTCAGATATTGACTTTGTTTTAAAGAATGTCTCCGACTTTTCTGCTGTGAATTGCGTCACGGCTCAGGTGGTGTGAATAGGAGTTGAATTTGTTTGCTCTATTTAGCAATTGCCCAGTGACTCAAGTCATTCCTAGTGCTTCGAGTAATTGAGGTGTTATTTCGCTACTTTGCTGTTGGCTATCATTTGAGATACATAAACCGCCTCTTATCTGGCCACAACAGGTTACCAGAGTAAATGCAATGTTTTCGGGTTAGATAAAGTGTTCTCATTTTTACTTTGGATTTGGAACATGAGTATGCTAGTCTTCTTACAAAAATGCATCATATATGGCCAAAACTGCTGACTACAGTATATACCACAATGCTGCATATTCCTACTTAAGCACAAAACACACAAACACAACAATCTGACATTGTATTTTTTTCCCATTCCTCAATTGTTTACTGCTCACCCTTTCCCATCTTAACCTGTAGACGTCATGACGTTAGGTTTTTAATTAGCTTATTTACCATTTTTGTTTTTTAGGATAGTCCTTATCAGTGGCAGAAGATCCTTCTATAGTGTTTTTTCTGTCCTGCCCTATCGAGATTGTAGCCAAGCAGGGTATGTATCCTAAATCTACAGCATGCCAACCTTTCTCCAATCTCTGTTCCTTCCTTCCCCCTTTGTGCTCTCATCATCCCTCTGTTCCTGTGGATGTTCTCCTCTCTGGTGATACGTGGGGTTGGTTTTGGTGGATGCATTTTTTTTTACAAACCCAAAGAGCTAGTCGACGTGAATCCAGTTGTAGCACCGAGGTTATACGATAGCCGCAAGGCCTGCGTATTGAGAGGTTCCCCGAGTGTGTCATTGCATTTTTTTGTCTTGCAGTACAACCCCCTTTCTTGCCCCGTCGCAACTGCCACCGGCTTTGTCCTCATCATTTAGGCCGCAACTTTCCCAAGGCTCTCGCTGCCCTGCTAAGTTCTGTAGCAACCTTCCCTCTGTTATGCATGAGCTTTCTGAAACTGGCATGCGTTCTACAACCTCTCAATCTGGTAACCAGACCTCCGAGATGAATTATTGTCGTCGGTTTGGGGTGTACACGCATTACAGTTTGTTGTTGACTAATTTGTTTATCCTTTCGCTGAGGTAAAAGATTATATTTCTTAGCTGGCACTTGAAAAGGCGCTGGTAGATGATTAGGAGAACGTTGTTTTCTTTCTCATTGCAACACAAGGCTCCAAAAATTCTAGCAGCCCTGGTAGCTGCGAGCGAAAACTTGCAGTCTGACTCTCGGTTGTGAAGCTTTTCTTCCCGTGAAACATCTCGCTGTGGAGTAACTCGAAGATGGGAAGCAGCGCTCCAAGGCATACCAGGGACAGACTCATTCCATTTGCACAATCTCCTGCAATAGAAAAACGGGAGGTTATGGATTAATGAACCCCCAGAGGTACCATCCAGTACTATCTGCTGCTTCTAATTGACAGTTTGCCGTTTGGCCTCAGCCAAGTGTTTGTGCTGCAAAATGAAACGTTTATTGACCAAAAAGTAGGGGAGAGAATCCCATTTGCCTATTGGACAGCAGACCAAGAATGAGCTCTGTGGACTAAAAACAGCAACGTAATATGAGATAATCACAATGGAGCTTGTTTTCCTGTCATCTTGTACTCTAGGTCCGCTCTCCAGCCTCATTTGGACTCATTTTTGCCCCAGTTCCATGTATTGATTTAATGACTGGGGTAAAAATAACTGGGAAATCCAATCATATTGTTAAGTAGTTCAGAACTCTGGGGCATCAAAACACCAAAAGTCTCTTGAATGCCTAAAAAAAGCGGTCCTGTTACAGATTCCTTTCTCCATCCCTTGTCTTGTTGCAAACATTTTGGGGGATATCCTAGCTTCCCTCAGAACCTTTTGAAGACACAACAAGCCTACTTTCAAGTGCATTTGCTGGAATGTTGTCATTACCAACACATTCGATGGGGGTTTGTTGCAACATTATCCCTGCATGCTCCTTGCAATGGATACTTTCGTAACAAAGACACATGTCTGGCTCTTGTTTCCGTGATTTCCTTCCTTTTTCTTTTAGTCTTTTGACAGACTAAAACATTTCCATTTTCTTGTCTTGCTTAAGAACTAGCTCTCTTCTGGAAAACTCTCTTGTTTACCCTCCCATCTTGTCTCCCCACCCCCCCTTTAGTCGTCTTGCCTGGGGATCTCTGTCTCTCTCTGTCTGGGTTTGATGCATCTGTCAACAATATGCTCTGATGTGCCAGACTAGCAGATATTCATCACAACGTCATCCTAGACACTTATTTAACCATGTGACCTGCCAGAGGTGTTTGTGATAGGAGACTGAGATGACATCGCCAAACAGAGTCAAACCAAGGCCAGACTTAGACATTTTTAAATTCATGTAGTTGTCGTATTAGCATGAGGTCACAGAGCGTGTGCAGAATGGAGTCAGATGAGGGTTCTTCAGTAGTCCTGGAGCCTGGATTTCGTCCCCCATCAGATAAGTTATCCTGGGCGGCTTGTCTGCTCCACTGACACAGATAATGGCAGCACAGGCAGCCCTGTGCTACCGATCTCTGGGAAGCAAATGGCTCTTCTGGAAACCTCCCAGCAAGGTGTGACATTCTGAGTAGAGGTGATGAAACGTGGTCAGAAGTCAGACCGAGGGTCCAGTCTTTCCAGCCCCACACTCTCCGTGTCACCACCCAGGGGTGTGTTCGACTTGCTCCCTGTTAAAATGCTCCCAAGGAGCCACGTGTAGACAGGTAACCCTAGCCTCTAACCGATGAGACCAGATCAATATGGCTCCTGTTCAGAGTAGAGTAGGAGAGGTGGAGGTGAGCTGTAGGCAGTAGTGTTTGTGTGGGTATGTAGTAGGGGCAGGGGGGGGACAGGCAGGCGCAGCAGCCCGCTGCACCTCTCTCTGGAGTGAGGGGAATCTAATGGTTTGCCACCTCCGCAGGGATGTGAAACTGGAAAGCGGGCGCCAGCGGCACCCCTCAGGCGGGGTCAGCGCCAAGGAGATGGTGATCGGTCTGGAGGGTGTGGAGCTGGGCGCAGACGGAAAGGTGAGAGGTCGCGGAAGGCAGAGTCGGAGCCTCGGACAGCGTGTTCCCCCACTCTCCCTATCAACAGTCTGCTTGTGTGTCCGCAGACTGTGTCCTACACTCAGTTCCTGTATCCTACCAACGCCCTGGGTGGCCGTCGCAACACCATCGACTCCACCTCCTCGTTTTCCCAGTCCCGCAACGCCAGCCATCGCAGCCTCAGCCTGGGCCGGGCCAACAGCAACCAGAGTAGCATCGACACCGGTCAGTTTGCACCCCGACAGCGAACGCAGAATTGATTCGAATGGAAAATGCAAGTTAGATTACAACTGGGCGCGTGGGATAAAAGATGCCCGTTTCCTCTGAGTTTGTTGTCGTCATCCCTTGCAGGGAATGATGTTGGGGACATAAGGGAGTACGACCCCAATCTGCTAGATGACCCGCAGTGGCCGTGTGGGAAACATAAACGAGTGCTGATCTTCCCCTCCTACATGGTGAGGAAACATTGCTCTGCGCTACACTGAGTCCTACATCCACGCCAAACTGTCCGTTTGAGAATCTTTGGAGAAAACTTTGTCTCGTTCTTGCGGAAGTATCGTTCTCATCAGTCAACAACATTTCATTGGGCCATATGAAAAAAGACGAAAAGTTCGACCTCCTACTTTTTACTCATGATTTGGCCTGAACTGTATGAAACATGTTGGATGAGATCCAAACAGAGGGTTTTCAAGCCACGCTAATCAGCAAGGTCAGTGATCCAACGCTGTACTCCTACTCGCTGTGGAGTGTGAATGCCCCCTCACTGACTCTCCGGCCAGCATCTTGTTGGGACAGTCTCTTCATCATAATAGTACATGTTGGTCTTTCTCTGTTGCTGTTGCCACAGCTCTAATCTCTGGCATGTACGGGAAACCATCGCTTGTTTTACCATGTCCCCCCCCCCCTAAAAAACACTGGAAAAGAATCCCTGACTCCCACGTCATTCTTCATGTAGCTCTGTTGTTACTAGCAGAGTACACGGCCTCAGAATTGTTCAAAATATTCGGTCAAGGCCAGACTGTTTTTTTTCCCCCTCCTCTTCTTCCCGCTGTGAAGCACAGCCTCTCACGACAATAGCCATTGTGTTTACCTTTAGGAATGTCACCAGTCAATTCTCAACATTTCACCCATGAGCCGTCGGTGAACTATAAACTTCCAGGGCCGTGAGTCAATAATCATCTAGTACATTTACTACTGTCCCATGGAAATCAAGGGAAATCTCTATGAATGAAATTCCTTTGAGCCTGAAAGCCACAGTTCTTTCTAGGTCTGTAGTAGACACGTCAGACAAACTGAAAAGCTTTCGGATGACTTTTAAGCACTTTTTTATCGCTTTTTTTATTTACTGAAGGGTCGAGGCAGGAAAGAAAGTATGCTAGCAGTATCTCTGGCAACGTTTAAGAAAATAAAACCTGCCTTTTTTGGTGTATGCTAATACCTGACATTGACAGTCATGTGAGGCAAAGTAATAGCTGCTTTGTGTTGCTGCTATAGGAATGTTGAGACTTTGTTCGTTGGTAAATGCCGTGAGTGATGTGGCGTCCTTGTGACACGTGTGCTGGCCGCTGCCACCTGTCTACCCCATACCCTGCAGCACAGACACCGCATCACACAGAGCCGGGCAGTGGAACCCTACACTGTTGGTGACGATCGGGTCACTTACCTTGTGAGACTGATGCCTTTCTTTCACTCTCTCTCTCTCTCTCTCTCTCTCTCTCTCTCTCTCTCTCTCTCTCTCTCTCTCGCAACCTGTCTCGTTCTCTCTTGCTCTCTCTCTCTGACACCAATACTGTCACTTCTCCCTCCCAGACCACTGTCATCGAGTACGTCAAGCCATCTGACCTCAAGAAGGACATGAATGAAACCTTCAAGGAGAAGTTCCCCCACATACGGCTGACGCTCAGCAAGATCCGGAGGTTGGGCCGTTACTGTGAAATGAAACAGTGACTGTCTTCAGGACAGTTACTGTGAAATGAAAGTGCTTAATAGTTCAAAACAACCCCTTTTTAATTGTCTGACATCTCTCTGACCGTGTCCCTCCACCCCTACAGTCTGAAAAGGGAGATCAAGAAGCTGGCCCAGGAGGAGTGTGGCTACGAGGAGCCCACCGTGGCCATGGCCTTCGTCTACTTTGAGAAGCTGGTGCTCCAGGGCAAACTCAACAAGCAGAACCGCAAGCTGTGCGCCGGCGCCTGCGTCCTTCTGGCAGCCAAGATAGGAGGAGACCTCAAGAAGCACGAGGTGAAGCTGCTCATAGACGTAAGTGTCCTCGCCCTCCGCCGGCTCCGGTAGCTGTGAGGCGCCACGAAGCGCTGTCAGTTCAAACGTGGGTCACGCGTTCGGAGCTCGGGTCTAGTTTGACTCGAAGGGCCTCAGCTCACGTTTCTGCCCCCTTTTTCCAGAAACTGGAGGAGAGGTTCCGTGTGAACAGACGAGAGCTGATAGCGTTCGAGTTTCCCGTCTTGGTGGCGCTGGAGTTCAACCTGCACCTCCCCGAGCACGAGGTCATGCCCCACTACAGACGCCTGCTCCAGACCTCCTAACGACGGTCACCCATCAGGAGGACCTGCCCCTTGCTGCCAGGCTGCCCTCCTGATCCCCAGTCACCCCTCCTCTCCCCTCCAAACACCACTGCACCACTGTCCACCACTACTAGTGGTCACCATCATGCTCACTGCAGACGATGACTCTCATTCTGTTCTCCAGAGACTTGAATCAGCCAAAGTGACTCATGCCTATATTACCATACTCATGTTCTTTGATGTTTACTTTTACATATTTCTAGATCTTCATTCTTAATCACTACAGTTTAGAACAGACTTGCAAAAGGGAGCGTCTAATCTTTGTAGATTTTTTTTTTTCTCCTCTTGGAATTTGTATGTTTTTCAATCTCTACACCTTTTTCATCTTTTAAACCTCTGGGGTTTTATGTCATTTTTCTAATGAGAGAGTTAAGAATGACGATCTCAGAGGAGACATTTTATCATTTCGATTCTGGGGAATGAATAATTTTCTACTCCAAAGTAAGTGACTGCTTTGTGTAACCTTTTTCACCATCTTTTTCATAACTACTTTTTTTTAAAACTTGGGTATGATTGGTTGCCTTTTGCATCTTCTTAAGAATGAAACCAGGCCCTGGATTGGCTGATTCTGACTGTACTGTTATCTCTCACATCAACCTGCCTCCTATCCCTCTTCACTAGAAGTGCACTTGAATATTGCTAGACATGGAGGCCATCATTATTTCGCCATGGAAGGGGCTATTGAACCGAGTCTGAATAACCTTTGATAGAAGTTGATCAAAAAAAAGAGACAAGTCTACACTAATGGGCCTCCGTTGTTGATTTGCTCATTCCTAATCCATTATTTTCCTGGCACCAATCAGCTATCAGCATGACTATTACTGGACAAAATCTTTTGATTGCAAATAATCAATACAAATTTGGTGGGGATTTTTGTATTCTGAAGAGCTCTTTGGACCCACAGTGAACAGACCTACTCTTATCAATGTGACATCTCCTATGCTCTATGTTAGAGTGTATTATCAGCACGTTTATAGTGCTGGACTGGAATGGGGAAAGCTATTGAAAGAGCATGATGCCATTAATCAGTAACTAAGATTTAATACTGGAACTGAACTTGAGTCAGTTTTGTTAACCTGTCATAGCGTGTCACAACTGTCTACGGACAAGTTGACCAATGATCAATCGGAAACATTCTTTAATATTGGCCCTTGACCGACTGAGAAAGTACCAGATCTGAAGTTTTGAAACATGTATTCAGATCGATTCACTTTCTAACCAATACGTACATGACAAAAACAGAGTCGTATTCATGTAGATCCACCAATATCACCATCATGGAGAGGATCCGAAAAGATCTTGCAGTCTGCTGCCATCTCTGTTCACATGAGTCATCGTGGTTTAATGGTGCTCTGGAAAAATGTATCAAATGATCCAAAAAAACGGACTGGTCCTGAGCACTAATCGAAATCAGAGGAGATGGATGCTGCTAATCAGGGCTGAAGTGTGGCCTCCTTCTCCTGCTTGTCATCCCAAAGATGTTGCTGTCGAGTGCACAAGAGGGGCTTCGCGGGGAAGCTCAAGGTCAACAGTCATACGCGTGTGTACGTTGTAAATATACTGCTTTGCTTGTTCAATAAAAACAAGATTTGGAAAAGGTTCAATGGGTTTCTTCTCATTTGGGATTGGCATTACAGCAGCTGAATGAAGCAATTCACCTGTACTGTACGGCTCACGGCAGCTCACGGCTGCGCATCCTCTAGTTCCATTTACAAATGTAATTCACAGCCATGTCCTGTCTCATTTCATCTCAACGACAAGCATATCGCACTGCTAACAGTCCAGTAACAGTCAGTCTTGTCAGATAAAACACACCGTTAGGTGGAACTCTGTAACTCGAAGGGGCTTCCGCTGCTTGGAACACAGCGAGCATGTGCTTGCGGCTCTGATGCAATCTAAGAACCGTTTTCTCCTGGAGCGAGAGACGGCGAGAGAGAGGAGCTACTCTCCTGGGCCTGACACAAATCCAAGGTAAACAAGGCCTGCAGTCACGCCAGCCTCGTGCTGCCATCAAAACAAACAGCGCCATGCCTGAGCGTGGACACAGGGCATACGAGGCTTAGTGCCCTCCATTGACGGCCTAATTCCCCCCTCGGTCCCTCATAAAGGGGGCTATTGACAGCTCTTCCTGGCGTCCGCTTCCACATAAGCGACTCTCTCATTGTGGAAATATGTGTATCGTGGGTGAGGGCATGCTCCAGTCTATTGCCTTTCCCTTTAAAATAACAACATTTGGCTGAAGCTGCAGTTTGTCCCCTGACCCTCATGATGCCGTGACTCAGGGCTTTTCTCTGGATCACACCTCATCCTACTTTCTGGCAGTGTGTAAACAAGGAAGTGTGGTGAATGTTGTGCTGGGCTGTGACTGAATGGGCTGCTATGTGGCATGTTGTTGCTGTCAGAGGAGAAGGGACTCCCTAAGGCTGATGTTTATCTTCAGCCCTCCAAAGGACAAGCACGTTACTGAACCACACACATAGAAACGCGTAGCGTAGAACAGGTTTGCTGTGCTTGTCAGGTCTGGTTCATTCATACCATCTCTCTGCTTGTCCCACTTCTGTGTTGTGAAGATCTCCTCTTACGACACCCTCAGAGAGGAGGGGAAAGCACGGCAAGTGGATCGGTGAATCTGATCCTCGCTCCATATTTGAGCTGGCTATCGAATCCCCTTTGTTCCATTCGAAGGGTGTATTTTTTGCTTCAACTGACCCCACTGTAAAAGAAAACCACTGACGCAAAAAGGACATAAATGCTTCATGCACTTATTTATTGATGGGACTTTGAAATCTCTCCGCCCAATGCTCAAGTAGATAATAGTCTGCCCTGAAAGTGAACTCATGACAACGGTAGCCAAACATGCCTACTCGCTAACTTGTTAAGGAGGTTACATTTAGCGGGATGCACTTGAAGTATGTCTGCTATCAAATATTAGCTTTACTAGAGGTATAGATGGATTATACACTTTAGAAACCTGTCTGAGAAGAGGTTGGATTGTCCTATCTACGCCTCAAACTTGGGAAACTTTGATTAAGTTCGATCATTTACTGTGTACTGTTGCTGTGTGACCCATATGTGAATTCACAAAATACCTGTTAGCTCTTTTAACTCCAATACCCTTCGGAGTAAAAATTACATCTAAGATAAAAAGCGTACACAATTAGAAGTCCACCGTTTCTAAATCCAAAACAACCTTAGAATTTATGTATTTAATGCAGGAATGCAATCAACGGAAATGTACCTGTCACTGCTAGCACTGTAAGCTTCGTGGAACATTTACATAACCTACTTTGGTAGGGTCATCCAGCGTTATCCCAGTTTCTCTGTGGACAAGTTTGAGCCTGAAACAACGTACAAATGTATAGCTGACAACTTCAGTTCACTCGTTCAGAGACTGACAGAGGAAGACTAGATTTTGTTGACACTTGAACAACAATTTGGAACTGAACGTTTTGCAAACAAGTTCTTTATGAATGCATCCAGGTATAATTGTCTTTCTTTAAAGCATTAACACCATGTGAACAAGTAGGTAAAGCCGAGTAGTAGACCACATGACTATGAATCTGGACGTCATAGATTCAAATCACCCACTGTAAGGTGCTTTGGATCAAATTCTCTGCTGAACAAAAATGGTGTATATTATATTATAAACCTTTGTGCAAAACCAAATCTAATTTTTGAGGATTAGCTTTTGAGGATTATCCAAGGTCACTTTCCTGCAGACCAGATGCAAACACAGATCAAGTACTGTGACCTTGCACCTGGTGGTATATTTACTGTGACGTCTTTTCACATCTGCATGTGTGATAATGAAATCTGCACCTGTGGCTAAAACCAAGACTGGAGGGAAAAGCAGAAGGGATCTACCATGTTACCAAGCTACCGTGTTGTTGCAAGGTCTTGTATGGATTTTTCTCTGACGTGTAATCGTAATATTTGAAAGAACCTACATCATTAAAAAATATAGATAGGTGTTGAATTGAAATTATTAAATGGGGAAGTCAAGGTCATGCAAAATTTGGGAAACCAGCGACAAATGACATGTGTTGTAGTTTTTTTTACTAGTTGGGGCATGCCACTGTAATGCAATGACTATTTTACAGTTATTACTTTGCATAATATATGTAAATGTTCCTTAATATTTGAATTGAATTTATTTGAGATGTCAGGTTGGGTTTCATTGCTTCTAAAAGGATACCTGATGGATTTCATCCAACAATGGTATCGGGTCTGGTTCATCGGGTTTAAAACGAAAATTAAAATAATGACCTGGGACAGTTCCATTAACCACAATACAGTGTTAACTGCCGTGAGCTATGAGCTGGTTAGTGAGTTTGACTTCAGCAGTTGATATTGCGTGAGAGGGGCATGGTCAGGTGAAGGTCCAACGAAAGGTAAAGCTACTAGCTTACATAACAGTAAACCTCTCCAGTCCTCCTTCGCAGACACACGTAGGGAAATTAATATTTTAATCGCCCATCGGATCCAGAGAGCAGTTCTCCAACAGAGAGATGGATGAATAAATCATGAGGTGGTGGTTATGACAACACAGTTGGACAGAAGGCCAATAAGGGACTCTCCCTGTGACAAGAGGGGGGGGGGTGAGCAACATCAGTTTAGGATTCAGGGGGAACTTTACTCTGTACAGTGTATTCTACAATGTGTGTGTATGTTAAAGTCATCCATTTTGATTATGTTTCAAAGTTCATGGATAGAATTAGCCAAGAATCCTTTAGTGCACAGTGTGGAGGAGCTGACCCACAGCCCATTTATATGTCAAAACAAATATTGAAATGACCAAGAGTTAAACCCCCTGCAGTGTGGATATACTGCAGAGCCTCCACCACCTTCCAGATCTGAAAAGTAGGTCATAGCCAACGCAGTTAGAAGAACCAGCTTTGGACACGCCCATCCCAGCTCTGTGACTGCTCTCTGGCGCCCCCATGTGATTATGTTCATGCACGCACAACTCCAGCAACCTGAGATCATGAGGTGTTGACACTGTTCAGGACCTTTTGAATTGTTTTTGCAGCGCTGTGAGTCTTAAGACACAGAATACGTTAGTAATGGTCATTTATTTTCACAAACAATGTGTTTTGAACTTTTCCCCCAAGAGATTCTGCCGTTCTCCCAAAGTCTTACGTAAAATGACATTTTTCTAAGGCTTAGTTTCTACTTTACAACATTGTGGTTCTATTCAGCTTCAAAGAACAGAAATGCCAACAAAGCTTTACATGTTAGTTTACTTTTGAGTCATGTAACTATTACTTCATGAACTAAACTCACCCTTTAGTACACAGTAACATTGAGGTCCCACGGATATTTGTTCATCGTTTGTAACCAAACTCCCGATAGCACAACGAATAAATTCAAGCTTATTGTAAAGTGTGTAAAATGGGAATGCTGTTGCCCCTAGATTCCTCAGGTCGTACACAATAATCTCTTCTCGTAAAGCTGTTGTGAAACAATCAGTGAAATGTTCACTGCAAAAACTGTTAATTATGTTTCTCCCAAAAGCTCATTGTCTTTAACATTATTTGCTTTAAATTAGCTATATTACAGTGCATTCAGTACCGTATATACAGCATTGATTATTTTCTATCAAATCGTTGTACAAAAGTGTCATTTTGAGGAAGGAGAATCCTTTGCATATATCTTTATCTCTTTACATGTCCCAGTTAATGTAATACAAAAACAAACACTGCCTTGTTTTAAATGGTTACCCTTATAAGAATCCCAAAACAAAACAACTAATAGCATATAGAACTGACAGGCCGCCCCTGTAGTCGAGGGTTCTGAATGACGTTCCCCTACAGAACACACACGCATCCCTTCCTGCGTTGCTAGGGAAAAACTATACAATACTCAGACTGTCCTCTAGGGGGAGCTCCTGCGTTACAGACAGACAAAATTCAACACACAGACAAAAAAAAAGAAAGAATGTTTCTATATTTCTAGGAGAAAGCGTTGGACAAGGCCTCTGGCGCTGACTGCTGTATTCCTGAGTAGCGTCCCTGCACAGCAGCGGTGAGTGTGTCAGTAATTACAGAAAGGGCCTGCGACCCACAGTCGCTCCCGGTGCGCTGGTCGATCGACAGTCCTGCTCTCGCCCGCGGAGCTCCTAGAAGTTGAGCAGGCGCTCCCGTTCTGTCCCGGCAAAGCGCTGGTTGGCGGCAAAAACCTTGGCCTTGTTCGCCGAGGGGCCTGGCAGGAGGGAGGATATGGTTAAGACAGCCCAATTTAACGTTGCATTAGTAGTTAACATCAACAGGTAGGTGGTGCCATGTGACTGAGTGGACAGGAGGTGTGTGTGTGTCTATATATGTGTGTGTGCGTGTGTGTGTGTATGTCTGACCTGCATAGCTGAGCAAGACAGGAAGGAAGATGAGGCCATGGGTGGCTCCCAGCAGCACCATGGCCAGGTACATGCGGAAGTAGAAGATCTGGAAGATCTGGGACTTGGACAGGGCCAGGATCAGGATCCCCCCGAACTTGGTCAAGGTGATCCCACTGAACACCTGGCAATGACAGCACACTGTCTATGACCCAGCCCTTCTGACAGCAGCGTCTACCAGTCAGATGTTTAGCTCTTTACAGGCACCTCAAACAACAACAATGCATGTCTGTCTAGTCTGGACCGTTCGATGTTCAGTAGTATTTAATAATCTACTGCGGGAAGGTTTACCCCTAGGACATCCCTAGAATGACCCCTGGGGTGTAGTGAGGGCGGAGCCAGGGGCGGGGGGACCTACCGAGCTGCCCATATTAGCCAGGGCCTCCTCGGCCCGCTCCACCCGGCTGTTCCTCACGCTGACGGAGAAGGCTCGCACGATGTGGCTGCAGAACTCCACCGAGATCCCCACAGTCTGTCAGGAGAACACAGGGATCAGGTCAAGTGCGTCTGGTCCAAGACGCGTTAGTATGACCGATGTTCAGTGCTTGTACAGGCCGTTGGTATTATACTATATAAATCTGTATGTCTGTATGATCATTCTTCCCCACCCCCCACCACAATCCGTTGTCTCCATTGGACACTTAGTGGGCTGGTTCTAGCAGGTTCCTCTGCTCACCATGACCAGGTTGACCAGCGACACGGCGTTCAGGCTGATGCTCCACAGCCACATGACCCCGAACATGTTGACCAGGATCATGGCGATGGTGAGGCTGACCAGCGCGGCCGACCACAGCTCCAAGCCCAGCAGCACGGCCGACACCACAAAGATGGCCCCCAGCGACACGCCCAGGTTGAGGGCCGTGTCGTAGGCGATGGTCAGGTACTGCTCGTAGAACACGTAGAACACGCTACGGAACCAATGAGGAGAGAGAGGGAGAGAGAGAGAGAGAGGGAGAGAGAGAGAGTCAAGACCCACCTCTCATCAAGATGTATGCTGTGTGTAGGTTGACTTTCTTCAGGTCACCACACCCTCTTTAGAAAGAAACTGCATTTACAACACGCGTGCTTATCTATAACCCACCTTTTATTGTATTTTGACAAACAACCCCAACGAACTTTGAGTTCAGATAGTTGCAAGCAAAGCAATTATTCACACTCGAAAACAAGTAGGGCTTTTTTATTACAGTTTTCTCCCTCACTCCGAGCTAAACTCCAACCGGAGAACAGCAGGGCCGGTGGAAGTGTTTGTTTACCTGTAGGGGAAGACCTTGTGGCCCATGGACGTGGTGATGTTCTGGGCCAGAACCCGAGCCATCTTCAAGGCATCTATGAAGTCAGGGGAGTCCTTCAGGATGGTGTGGTAGGTCATGAAGTACGTTGCCCCCACAGAAGTATTGCCCAGCAGGTCGACTGCAGCACTGTAAGCAGCGTGGCCTCTGGTGGAAAAAAAAAAAAAAAGACATTTCCCTTTCACTTCTCAGGAGAGGGAAGATCCTGGCACCAAGAGTTGAGAAGGAGGAAAGACGTACCCTTTTCCACACTTGACATTGGGGTTGTCTGACAAGAACATGGGAAGGAACCTCATGAACTCTTCCCCCGTGGGTCTCATCTTCCCAGCAGGCGTCATGGGACGGCAGTGCACACATGACGGATCCACCACTAACAAAGGGGGGGAAACACGCGTGTTTACTGAAAACAGCAATAACCAGCTTCACCGACCCCCCGATCGATTCCTACGAGCCGCCGGGCTGTTTTCACAACCGCTTGCGTCAGAGATGACCTCAAGGTCGTCGGCATTTCTCCATCGCTAAGCCACCGTTTCTATTTAGGTCCACCGGCGTTTGAAATCATCTCCAAAGCTTCGCACGAGCGACGGCTTGCTCAAAATCTCCGAAACATCTTCGCTCACCGGAGCCTAATTATTGGGCGTTATGATCAATGTCAGCTGTCGCAACATGCTGGTTTGGGGTTTTGAGGGCGTGCGGGGTGTGAGACGTGCATGCTGAATGCAGCAGGCTGTGTTGACTCTGTGGGTAATGGTTACCTGAGGCGTTGCAGAAGGCCCCCGAGGAGTTGAAATATCTGCAGCAGGTAGACTGGGGCTTGACCCAGTCGAAGTAGTCGTCCAGCCAAGAGGATGGGCTGAACCCGATGGTCGTGCTGAGAGAGAGTTCAGAGTTTATCTTCCGTTAAAACGCTAATAGAATGTGTCTGAAGGGGAAAGTTATACTTAGGTTAGAACTTAAAAAAATGTTCAGTTGACTCTAACAGACACCCCAAAACTTGACCTAATCTGACCTGTTTTGGAAATGTGTGGTTGTTTAAACAAAGGCTCCAAAGGTGAAACGACTGTGTGTGTGTGCGCTCACTAGTTGCTGATCAGCGAGGCGGTGTAGACTTGCTGGACCAGAGAGTCGTTGTTGCAGCCCACCCCTCCGCACACAGCGTTCTGCCCGGCCAGGCTGACGTAGTCGAGGCCCTCCTCCACCACAAAGTAAACAGGAGGACCCGTGTGCAGGTACTCGCTCATGTTCTTGAAGTACTGCAGCACGTACGAGTCCTGGTCAGAGGGCGAGGAACCAGAGAGGGGTGTGAGGAGTACGGACGTCATGAAGGTAAGCCATCGTGTGAGATGCTGTAGAAAGCTTATGAAGGAAGCATGGAGCACAAGGTCCTTTTGAGCACAAGGTCCCTTTTCAAAGCTGTGTTTGGTGATGAGACGAGGAACTCACATCAGGCATGGAGAGTTTCTGGTCCAGCCCGATCTCCACCTTGTTGATGACAGCAACGCTGAAGGACAGCAAGCCTACAAACACAGCCACCTAGAAGGGGTGGAGGTGGCGATTTGAATGGCGTGACGTGTTTGTCACTGACGTCTTCGTAAAAACACCCAATGTAAAACCCATGATGCAAATGTGTGTGTGTGTGGGGGGGGGGGGGGGATTTCTAACGCTGACCAATCCTGGGACTACAGACGTTGATCAACTGAGTTCAGAGGAAAGGTGTGCAGCAGTCCAGACACGCATGTGCGGCACTCACCACAATAGGCCTGACCCACTCCTTCATGATGAAGGGGGCGTAGATCTTCTTGAAGAAGCAGTAGAGGAGGCCTTCGGTCCTCTCCTCCTGTCCTTCTGGAAGCTTCACGCAGCACAGGATGTCCAGACGGTTCCCCTGCAGACGCGGCAGAAAGCGTCAAAGCTGAACCAGCGAGAATCGCGACGAGAACATGTACAGTTCTATAGGAAGGAAACGAGAGCAGTCGCTCTCCCACTTCCCCTAAACTCCACTATGTGTTTCTACTGACTGTAGCAGCTGGGGGTGTTTACAGGACTGACTGCATCCACGCTGTCGCCCAGCCCCCCCCTTCCGCTCCCCACTCTTACTTCCTCATCCCTCACCCCTCTCCCACTTAGCCCCTCACATGCTCTCTAACTCTTCGTCGGGTACCCCCCAGCCCTCTCCTCACTTCCTGTCTCCTGGCATCCAGGCCCAGCAGGCTGACGAAGCAGCTGATCTGGAGCAGGAAGTCGATGAAGACGGCCAGGCCGGCGAACAGGGAGAAGGTCCTCACCGCCGGCATAGTGGACAGAGCTCCTGTGGGAGGGGCAACGTCCTGTCAGCGCTCAGAACCACCCTGTCACTACCTACAACCGGCACCAGTGATACCCTGGGTGTGGGGTGCGCACGTCTGGGTGTGTGTCGAGAGAGGCAGAGAGAGAGAGAGAGAGGCAGAGAGAGAGAGAGAGAGAGAGAGAGAGGCAGAGAGAGAGAGAGAGAGAGACAGAGAGAGAGAGAGAGAGAGAGATAGAGAGAGAGAGAGAGAGACCTACCTAGGAAGAAGGCCACCGTCTCGGAAAAGGAAGAGAGGAGCATGCTGGGAGCCACTTCTCCAAGGATACGGCCAATCTGCTGGTCCAGCTCCTCCTGGGGCATCCTCTCATCCCTCTGCACAGCAACACGCAAAACCATGACGGCACACGCATTTATATCTGCATGCAGATCTGTGTGTGTGTGTGTGGCAGGCATCAGTATGAAGCCGTGGCTAGCAGGTTAGGGTACCTGGTAGGTCTGCACGATAATAAAGATGTTGTCCACCCCCACAGCCAGCACCAGGAAGGGAATGACCTCGATGACGATGAGGGTGAGGGGCACGCCGGCGTAGCTGAAGATGCCTAGCGAGCACGCCACGGAGCTCAGCACAATCAGGATGCCCGCCACGCCCAGGGAGATCTTAGAGTCCACCTGGTCAGGACGCACACACGAGCCATGGGTTTAACGCCACGGTCGGTCGGCTTGTCTGCCAAAGCGACAACAGGAATAGCGCGTACGGGAAAATCACAGCGCAAGAGCAATAATCTGATGTTCTTTATTATCCCATTTGTTCCTTATTACGCGTAGGGAGACTCCCTTGTTTTCCCAGCTTCTGGAAGTCAGACTAGATCCGTTTACAACTGAATAGGTGATCGATTGAGAAGTTCTGGCAGCGGGATGTGAAGGGAAGCATTTGCATGCCTAGCTGGAAGCAAGTGTTTGTGCGTGCATGTGTGTGCGCACAACCTCACCAGCAGTCTCCTCAGGCTGTGGATGTGTCCCAGAGCCAGGGAGATGTAGACGAACATGATGGCGTAGCTGACCACCACGGTGCTGATGTCGCTCTCGCTTTCGCGGTCGATCTCGTCCTCGATGCTCCTCTCGGCGTTGAAGGCGAGGGTGAGGTTGGGGTTTCGGTAACTCTTCAGGAAGGAGATGAACCTGAGGGGCAGGAAGTACGGTTGGTGTGGCAACCCAACGTTGTTTTTTTGGGGGGAGATTGTGAATGCACAGTGCATGAATGTGTAAGCGGGAGGGGGAGCTCTCACTCTTTCTCCCAGGCCAGGGCTTTGCCAAGCCGGACAGTGTCGTTGTGATAGTTGTTGACAGGAAATGTGATCACCAGGGCTGTTGCGTTGTTGTAGTTGGTGGCTATGGAGATGGAAATAAACACACGGTAAGCGCAATGGTCAGGGAATTATATGGATATTATATGGTCTAGAACGTTCCAAAGGCTTTTCTGCCAAACTGCCCACGCAAACATTGGAGCGTGAGGTTGATGACCTTGTGTTTAAGAATACCATCCCCACCCCGATACTGAATGTGTTCCCGACGCAATCTGTAGCGCTGGAACTTTCCGTACTGTGACAACTGACCGTCATAGCCGCCTAGTGCCAGCCAGGGGAAGACGGGCCCACCGAAGGTCCCCATGCAGGGGTCATGAAGGGCGCTGGTGTCGTTCAGGGAGGCTGGCGCACTGGTGAGGTGACAGGGAAAAAGATCAACCAACTGTCACCACCGTGTCACCGGTATGTCACACACACACAAAACATCACACACATAACACATGGCATTAAGGCCTAAGATTTCCTTTGGAGATGAGACAGACAGACAGACAGACCGAGAAGAAAAGGAAAAAAAAAAACAGATAGAGGAAATGAGAAAGGTTTGCATATGGCCGGGTCATTTCCTGGCCAGCAGGTGCAAAGCAGCACGACTCAGCAGAGGCATGGTCACCTGACACAGTAGAGGAAGTGGGTGTGGAAGTCAGCTATGGTCCAGAAGTCATCGGTGATGACGCGGTCCAGCTGTGCATGACTGTTCTGGAAGTAATTGAGGACGCTGAGGATGGTGCAGTTGTTGTTGGAGGGGGCAAGGGGGGCCAGGCAGATGTCCGTCAGGGTGACACTCTCCCCCTCGTAGGACGCCACCAGGCCTTCGATGGCCAGCTGCAGGTCCAACACCTGGGCGGACAGGGGGAGGAGTGTGTCACAGCCAGCTGGGACTACAGCAGACATATCAGCGGGCAGCTGTTTGAAACGTAATCAACATCTCAAATCTGAGCTTTATAAAGCACCCAACATTGGTTGTATTTAGTCACAAAATGCACAAAATGTCCTTTGATTTCTCAAGACTACTAAACTACAAACCCCACCAGCCATCTGCCCTCACCTGGTGGAGGATGTTAATATCCAGGATGGACTGGAAGGGGACGTCTAACCCCCCATAGTAGGGCTGGTAGGTAAAGGGGGCGTTGACGGTGGTGGTGATGATGATCTGCTCCGCCCGGAAGAAAGGTCCGAAGTGGCTGTCGAAGTACTCCTTCTCCTGGCGTGCCTGGCTGCTGGGAGCGGACCACAGCTCCACGGGGTCAGTGGTGATTTGCATGAAGGCCAAGCCCCCCGAGCAGACGGACACTAGGACCAGGCTGCCCAGTACCACCAGGAGGGGCTGCCGCACGCAGAAAGAGCCCCAGCGGGTGAAGAGGAGGCGCAGAGCGTTCTCAAAGCGCTCGCCCAGCGTCTCGCAGCACGACGCGTCGACTGCGACGGCAAAAAGGAACATTTAGGGGTCAAAGGTGGTGCGTCGGACCAAATCGTGGCACACCAGCACAGGTTCAAGTTTAAAGGTTCAAGGTTCTAAAGCTGGTATGTCCAATCCTGGTCCTTGAGGGCCACTGTCCTGACAGTTTTAGATGTTTCCCTGCTCTAGCACACCTGATGCAAATGAATGGTCATTATAAGGCTTCCACGGGTCAGCCCATTCATTTAAATCAGGTGTGGTGGAGCAGAGAAACATCTGAGACTGTCAGGACAGGGGACCCTGAGGACCAGGATTGGCCACCCCCGTTCTAAAGGCTTCGTCGCTAAGCGGGGATACCTTGGTCGATGCTGTCGTTGTTCAGAGAAAGAGGGTTATTGCTGTCCAATATGGGCCCATACTCTGACATGATTGTCCTTTTCCTGAACAAAGAAATACCAGACAAGCTACGGTTAAAACGGCGAATTCAAATCTCAACGACTCCCGGTTGAAGTCATGGAACGTTTGGCCCTCCTCACCTGTAGCACCAAGCTCCGACCACAGCCCCGACAAAGAGGAGGAGGAAGGCCATGTAGGCGACCCACATGATGACTACCATGGCGTCCATGCCCAGGATGGTCCAGGGCAGGGGGAGGGGGGGAGGGACTGGCGTGGGGCCACAGACGGCGCTGCAGTCCTGGCAGGAGCAGGGACCCGAGCCATCGTCCAGCACCTGGGCGCAGCCAAACGTGGCATTGTTCATGGGCGTCATGTTGGACACGGGCACATCTGCAGAGTGTCAGTGGACAGGGATGGAGGTTAACCCTATAATCCCACAACCAAACTTGTTGTTGTTTATAAGAAAGGTTGTACATACAGATCTTCACCTAGAAGGATTTGTATTTTTTACATTCCTAGTCACATGAGGCAACGATGCTATAGACTGTTTTACCTGAGAAGATGGGGTCGATGGAGAAGGGGCTCTGCCCATTGCTAGTGTCAAACATGTACTGGATCCAGTTGGTGGGGGTACATTCACTGGCTTCCTTGCCGCACAGCAGCGAAAGAGCCTTCACGTTGCTTGATGGGGCTTGGACGTCCTTGCACGCGTTGTACATGGCTGCCAAATGAAAGACATTTTCAAACCTCCACGCGTACAACTTCCCCCTTTGCACTGATTAAACCAAACTTCTGCCGCATTTCCTGCCACGCCTCGCAACGCAGCTTCTCGAATAGAACAGAGGTTATTAAAAGATGGCCAACAGTGACCCACGACGATGCTTGGAGCGTGACAGTTCCTCTAATGCCGCCAGACCTCACCGTTAGCAAATGTCTCGCCGATGTAGTACTCCACTTCCACCACATTAGACTTGTTGACTGCGCCTGGGTCAGGGTCCTTGGTGATATTGATGGCCTTGATGAACTCACTCTGGTGGGGGCTGCATGTCAGCTCGCAGAACAGGTTCATCAGGTTGTAAAAACAGGCAGGGCAGCTGCATAGAGTTCACACGGGGTAGACGACACCATGACATCGCGACGGTCAGACGTTAAACCCCCCTCTCCCCCCCAAAAAACAACCGTGAAACAGATTTGGCATTCGCTAGGCGACAGCTTAGACTGAGTCAGTTATGTCAAATGTTTACTTCAGATTTTCCAGATATTAAAAACTGTGAACACCTGGCCAGAGACTGGAATGATCACAACAAGGACATAAGCTGATGTTGGGCGCTGACATACGAAGACGTGATGCCGTACCGAGACAGAAACTGAAGCGGCAGCTGGAGACTCCCTTTGAGGGTGCGGAGCTGTTGGCCGTCGCAGCACAGACTCAGGTTCCCATAGTCGTACCCTGGACACAGCTCCTACACACCGACCAAACAGGACAGCACTTAGATCTTTGTCGACTTGACGGCGAAAGGCGATGGAACAATATCGCAAAGCCGACGAACGACAACAAAACGTCAGCGAAAGGCCACGGCTGCAGGCGGAGAGGCCGGATGTGTGCGCTGTTGAACGTCGGTGATCTTACCTTGAGCAGCTCCTCATCCTCTTTAGGGAGAGGTACAGGCGGGCCAGTGTAGTTGCAGTTGTATCTTTTCCCAGGGACCTTGACGGACTCTCCGCACTCCCCATACCACACACAGTGCTGGGCTTGGACCTAGGGAGTTACAAAGCAAAGTGTAGGGAGCGCTGGTTGTGAAACCTCGGATCTCTATTTGGATGGTGTTTTTCAGAATGTCACTGGAGATGATCTGAAAGTGAAAGACACTCTCTCATTCGATTGGTTAGCCTGCTTTGAAAGGCCTGGGGCTTTTCAGACTATTTTGTTCCACAAGAGTGTGAGATGTGTTCCATGGGACCTCGATTCAGTTCAGTGTCTCACTTCCTCTATATCATATTCAGCATTGTTGTTAAGGTCCTCCTCCCGTACTATTTAGACGTGTGTTTACTTTCATTTTCTTTGATTGATTCCACAAACTGTGTCATCCTCGTTCCTGAATTACACAAGCACTCCAGAGTGCTTGTGTAATCATGTTATCAAACTGTGCGGGAAACCTTAGTCTGCTGTCTACAAACTGTGGTGCTACAGAACTTCTACACACTTAAGGGTTAAGTGACAAAAACTCAGTCAGGGTTTGTCTACCAGTCCTAGTTTGTCATCATTTTATGCTGCGGTCTATATAACTGTCCATCCTCCCCCACCTAGCCACATGCTTGATGAGTAAGCTGCTTGGGTGAATCACAAAACATTAAGATCACTAATGTCATTAGCTAACCTGTGCAAAGAGACGTGCGGTACATTCCACTAGCTGCTATACAGTACTCCTCAGTAGTACCCAATTTTCTTTATTACAGTTGACTGTGTCACACGAGGATGAAATTTAAGGAAAATCTACCACTCTGAAGAGATGGAAAAGCTAGGGACAGTTGAAATAAACGTTAACTTCAGACTAGCTGTTCTCATTTATCACGCCAGGATGTCTGTCTACTGTAAAGTATTACATACTTGTGACATTTGATACGACCATATTTTCAACTATTACGATGATGTAACCATCGACTTGTACATTGTTAATGTCGACACCCTACCAATACTATTAGCAGATAGCACCATAGAAAAGTAGCCTAGTAAATGGTTATAGCGTTGTTTAACTTGACGTAGAGGTTTAAGCAGGATGATGAGTTGTGACTCACTTGCTACCAATGTTAGCTTGCCGGCTAGCCTGATGTGCTTAACTTGCAATAGCACACATCACATGATTAGAACTAAGTGTCGTTATGTCATGATCTATGTCAGGAGCATTTGATCTACGATACAGTCCATCTGACTGTAAATTTGACACGCTCTTCCTTCAATGTTGCGCGATACGGAGTTAGAAGAGAGAGTTCATCAGAGCAACACAGTGCTCTGAGAGGTAAGCCTAACTTGAAAGCAAGCTAACATAGTGTAAGTGCAACTAGCTAGCTAGCGAATGGATTCGCAAAGAACAAACTGTTTTAGTTATCGTTTAATGAGTGATATTCACTTACCCATTGATATTGTCCCTCTATTAGAATAATCAACAGGAAAAACAAAGAGAAATGTGATCTATGTGATAAGGGTCCCATCCCTCTGTTCAAAATGACTACACTGACAGTGCAGTAACGTTGCGACACTGCTCAAAACATTTCCTGTTATTGCCTTTCTCTTCTTCACGAAAAGAAATTAACTTTTTGGGGAGTCTGCTGCCACCTTTTGGACATCAGTGGTTGCAATTTAATATCGTAACTATGCAAAACAGAAATAAGGCTGCTTATTAACTTTAGATGGGAATAAAATCAGTTTCTTAGACGTTGGACAATTAGATCTGGTTAAAAACCAAAAAAGTTCTACCAAGCCAGACAGCGATATTAGCGAGCTTTCAGCATTAGTACTTTAGCTAACTCTTAGCTAGGGCCATGAGAGTGCTCAGCAAACGAAGATTGGTAAGAGGGGAACCCACTTGTGTGGCAGATTAAGACGTGTTCGTAGAACATATAAAAACATTGCCAAGGTTTATTGGAACCTAGCGAAAAGCGGACTTTTACCTAAGGTACTAATGCTGAGCGCTCGCTTAGTAGAACGTATGTGATTGTTACTGTAAAACCTTTCTGTATCTCAACATGCATCAATCTGTTACCTTTCTACAGTTTCAAACTCACTATGCAACTGTTATTTTATCATTGTTATTGTTAGACTCCTTGTTATAAGCTTTGATATTTATGTTAAAATGGCCCTTCAATGTTGACTGCTTTGCCAATAGGCCTACTGCTCAACCTGGCATGTCATGCCAACAAAGCATTCGGAACTGAACTGTGCAAGAGAGAGGGGGAGAGAAAGATAGACAGACCAACCAACCAACCAACTATCAATTATCTTCCACAACTCAAAAAGCGTCTCAGTGCCTGTCTCAAAAGAAGCTTGTTTGACCTTGTTACTAGCCACAATTCTCTCGAAAAACCATATAGTTTTTTTTCCATTGCTTTGGCTCAATTCTTGAAACCGAAATTACATTCTCAAAGCACTTAGTCCATTTGGCAAAATAGCCTATATGGTTCAGCACAATACATGAATCACCTTCAAAAGCTCATATTTGAACCAAAACAGTAAGTTATGCTTCAAAACCAAATCACTTTGGACAGTATTGAAGAATGGGGAGTAAGGTGACAAGAGCACCATCAGCATTCTTGGATGGGCAGTGAACCACACCACCACACCCTTGTGAGTCCCACACAATGACACATGTAGGCCCTTCTAAACCTCTCTCATGTAGAGGGATAAGATTGGGGTCCAAGAACACCAGAAGCGTCTGGGTATTGTATTGGCTAAGACTAGGAATGTGGGTGACTATACCATTCTCTGAAATGGCAGCACTCATGGTGACGTTGCCCTCACGCTGTTCTTGGAAATCCTCCATTGCTCGATGGCCGACGACATTCCGACCATGCCGTTTCCCATTTGGCCAGATCAGAGCAAGTTTCGTCCGCAAACGTGAGGGTGAGAAAGGTCTCATTCTCCTCCAGCTCCATTATGCTTGTTGTCTTTGTCTTCTTCTCCCTCTTCCCCTCATGTCACCACCACACATCCTTGCTCCTCTTCTTCTTCCTCCTCTTCCTCAGCAGGCAGTTGCTCTTGGGTGTTTCCCTCGTGAGGTGCTTCGATGGTCATAAAATGTACCAAACTTGGTCAAGCTCTACATATTTGACTGAAGCATTGACTGTACACTCCTGGGTAGCACCTGTCAGCTAACTAAACGTACTGTGTGATTGGTGGTCCGCCTTGATTAGTTAGGTTCTAGTTGCATTAGACAGTTACAGTAAGCAGATGATCAAAGAGATCCATATTACAGTATATACCATGATGTTTTTCATTGTATAATGTACTTGAAAGGTTTTGACAGTGGAGTAAATTATTGTGCAGTTGAGGATGTACAAAAATACATTATGCCCTGATGTTTTGCAGAGAACACCCACTTAACTGAGAAGCAACGGACAGTTGAGACCAGAAAGATATAGTCAATTGGTAACTGGCCTAACTGAAGGCAGTTGTACCTAACCATTTGCGAAGATGTGCTTAATCATTTGAAATTTGTTTAAACTGTAGGCAATCCTACTTCCATAAGGAGAGCCCTGGGATGGTAAAGTGAGTTTATTTACAGATATAAACACTACAAGTGTTTGGGATTAGACCCTGAGGGAATCATAGATCAAAGGGCGCCTGCCCAGCATTAACGAAGAACCCCCCGCGGAGTCCAGACGCTGGTGGTGGTGGCAGCAGCCGATGATCCAGTCAGATAAGGCGAAGACAAGACACCTGGCGGTGGCGGGGAGGTGGAGGGTCGCGCAATTGATAGCATGGACAAACTAAACAAGGATAGAGTCGTATTTAAAAGGCACGATCATAGCGATAGGCTGAACAGCGACAATCAAGATGGACAGCGTTAATTGATAGACCTCAGCATTAGACAATGCAGAACCCGGATGACGCCCGACAGAAAGTAGAGCGTTCCTAGCGGCCGAGCGAAAGATATAATTATTTAATGTGCCTGAGTGCAGGGATCGGTCTTGCCTGATTTATCTTGCGCAAAGATTCAATTCCCATTTTCAAGAATGGGAACCAAGAACCAATACATGAGAAATTGAATAACAGTGCATGAGAATTTCCAATTTGTTGTAAACAAGTACCCGTGGTTTGAACATGTTATTTTGAGAATGTAATTTATGTTTTGATACATTAATTTATTCATTCGTTTGTTTATTTATTTAGTAATTCATGTATTAAATTTATTTATTGTGTTGTTCAGGCTGTTTACTAATTAATTTATTAATTTATACGTTTATTAATCCATTAATTTATTCTGTTTATTAATTTACAAATTTGTTCATTGATTTATTGATTAATGAATGTATTCATTCAATAATTTACTTATTTATTCCTGTGTTCAGTTGTTCAGGATATTTATTTATTTATTTATTCATTTGTTCATTCATTTACTTACTATTTATTCAGTTCAATTATTCAGTGGTCCAGGCTCTTTATTTACTTATTCATTTATTCATTCATTTACTTATTCATTTATTCAGGTGTTTGGTTGTTCAGGTATTCGGTTGTTCGAATGTTCAGGTTAATTCATTCATTCATGTATTCATTAATTTACTTATGCATGCATTCGTATATGAATTCATTTACTTATTCATTTATTAATGTATTCAGTTGTTTAGGCTATTTATTAATTGATTGATTGATTTACTCATTTATTCCGTTTATTTATGCAGTTGTTCAGGCTATTCACCGATACACCCGCTTAGGTGTTCTCCACTCAGATATCTGAAGGCCCAATCAGCGAACAGAGAGAGTGTCAGATAACAATGACGTTGATGTAACCTGAAGTTTGAGATGTAGTTCTGTAACGGCAGTGGGGAAAAGGCAAGCGAAGCCGTTCATTCCGTTGTGACAACACTATCGAATATCTACATTAGTTATAAGTCTACCTTTCGCTAGGTACCTATACAACTTGGCTGTATTTTGGCTAGGTTTTATGAACCCGATGATATGAATCTGATACACAAGTGGGTTCCCCTTTCTTTTAGTGAGCAGTTTTACAGGCCCTACTTGGCGTCATGGAACCAAGGACCAAAACGCTAATAACGTAATAGCTAGCTCTACTAGTACTAGTTAGCTAGCCGATAGTACAATTGACATAAGTCAGCTTCTTCACGCAGGCCTCTAAACTAAGACCAAAATTGTCGCGCCGTGTTACCGACAATGATCGTTACCAGTGAACGTTTTTGGAATGAATGATTTTCCCTTAAACAACTGGCAAGCATTTTTTGTATAAAATATACTGAAATATCAGTTGAGTTTTTTTTTAATGCCCCACATCTGCAACTGACGCAAGCACACACCACAATTTCTCCAGAAATTGAACCCTCTCCAGTTTTATATTAATTGTCCTCAATTCCAGAAATCGGCATTGTGTAACTGCATGGCCCATTGTAAATATAAGAATATAAATAAAATAAACACAAGAGACAATTCAATAAAAAACAGCTTTTATTCCTTTTCACCTAGAAATGAAATCATTACAATTCAAGAAGTGCATATTTATGTATAAAGTGGCAAGACTGTTCTAGAGAAGGAATGATAGAATAAGTTCAAAGTGTCCATTTGAGTATATATAGTACACAGTATTATTACACACATTTTATGTACCTGTGTCACATCTGCAATGGTACTGAAGGCTCACAAATAGCAACTATGTTCCTTTAAAACTAGGAAAAAGATTCATATTTAAATGTCCTGTCCCTGCAAGAGCACATGACTTTAAAGCACTGAGCTGATCGATAGAAGTCGAGTCTGTACTGTAATAGCAACAAGCGTTGAGGCCACGGAAATATTAGAGTCCGACATCCACACAGAGAGGTGTCCTAATGGTGATGCAATGTCTCATCTGGGCATCATAACATCGACTTTTGGGACCCTCAGCAGGGTCACAATAGGCTCACTAGATAGTCTCTCTGGATCAGTATCGTCGCTTCTCTGCAGCTCCTGGTTCGTTAAACTAAATGGACCAGCCCAGCCTGCGTTCGATAAGGTTTTCTGCAGACACTACTCATACGCATTTAGATGCAATATTCAGGGTGTTCCATGAAGTCCAAACATCTACCTGCAATGCAGGCGCAACACACTCCCACCACTGACCAATGTTTTCCAGTCACATATGTCTTTTCTACATGTACCATTACTGTGTGGGTGGGTAAGCTGCCACATTCTTCACTTACAACAGAAAGTCTGAATCCATTGCACCATCTTGTCTGGTAGTAGTGTCTCAACAAACATATTCACATCACAGCGTTCTGTGCTACATCATAACCGATGAACCATTTCTGACAGCGGGCAATCTGAAAGTATTGTGCTGTACAGTATATGGTAAGCCTAATTCAAATGTGGTAGATTCAGTCCTCCAAACACATTCAGTTCAAACAGAGAATTCAAACATTCACCCAATTTGACAGTCTGTCCATATACGTTGATAAAAGGCTTTGAAATGAGAGCTTGACAGTACAAGTCTTACAACTTGTGAATGAAATTTACAGCTGCACGGCTCACTGGAGACCTTCAGGCGGGGATAATACAGTATACTGTATAATACAACAGAGCTGTTCACAATACCACGAGCCCCTCCAAACCAACACATTCTGCCATGTCCAAACAATATGGAGAGCCACTATGACCCTTTCCCACCCCTCTGGGAGTTGGAGTTTGGGAGAGGAGCCCTCAGTTTGGGCCCAAGTACTCTGCGTTCTCCGCAGCGGGGATGTGACCGTTGGCGTGAGTCTTGAAGGTGGGGGTAAAGTCCTGCTGGTAGTCTGGGTTGTCCATACTGTTCTGAGGCTGGATCTTCTGAACACTGTGGACTACAGTCGTGGGGGCCAGGAACACAGGCTGGAGCTCGTTCAGGTACTCGGGCCCATCCGCTCCATTCTTAAAGCAGTTCAGGTATTCTGTCTCTGTGTCATCTGAGGAGATGGTGGGGAGGATGCCACGAGGGGGCCCAGGGTGTTGATAAACTGGGTTCAGCATATCTGACACCCCATTTTGGTTTATGTAGTCTGTGGGGGGAAAAGAGGCATCTTGAGAGAGAGCAACGGTGTCAACAGTGGAGCAAAGCCCTGAACACCAGGTCAGGGACCAATACTGTGATGGGTTCTTTAACCTTATGCTTTTTCTACTATACAGGCTTGTGTTTGTTGGGGGCTGATTGCTGGATTTGCTTTAGTTACTTATTTAATCTTATACGGCAGGTAGCTTCCTGAACATATTTGACTGATCCAGATTCCTTTGGGATAAACCAGCCATTTTGTCTCAACCCTGGTGCTGCTTTCGGGTCACTGTGACCCACCGTCGTGGTACAAAAGGCGAATCACAACGACCTCAAGGCAGCACAAGGGTTAAAACCAAGTCGCCAGCAGAGCTATGACTGTGGGCCAATATACTGATGACAACAATGCACTACTGTCAATGTCCAGTAGATGGCTCTTTTCTCCACCAAGCAAATGAAAGAGATATACAAATAATGGTTAAGGCAATCTCACAACCATGAGAGTGAGTGGTCATTAGTGCGTGAGGTTCTTAATACTTGCCTGGGGCTGGTTGAAAGGCCTGGTTTAAAAATCTGTCTGTGGGATCAGGGATATAGCGAAGAACCATGCTTCCGTCTCTGACGGGGAACAAGCCATTCTACAAAAGATGAGATGAAGTTAGTCCAAGTTACAGTTGTGTTTATGCCGGAGAGACATTGAAGAGAGAGCGTGTTTGTGATTGTTTGTGAAAACATCTTCGACTTACCCCATTCCTGCTGTGGCACGTCCCAATACTGCTGTTCAGGCTCTGCAACACATGGTCAAAATTTGTCAAGACCAACAACAATCACATACAATATCTTTGTTGCAGATCAAACACAGATGTGTATTATTTTACCTGAATGACAGGTCAGTGTAAAATCACATTGAGAGGTATGCATGGAAGATGGGCCAAAACGTAAAGATTGACAAAACAGCCGATGCAAAGCAATTATTTTTCAAAAGACTGAAGAGAGAATCGAATGATAAATAGCACAAGCATCTGTAAAAACCCCCCGGACCGTAAAAGGCTCTGTCCTGGCAGTGGTATTACATAAGCAGGTTTCTCCTAAACTGCAGACTTATTCTGCCCAAAAAAACATTAACAAGTGCTGCAGTCTGCAAAGGTAATCAAACTTGAAAGGTTATGGAGCAAGCAGGCTTTCAGAGGCAGGCACTGAGCCCAGATAGAACCCTGGCTTCTCGCTTTCTCACAGTCAGACAGATAGAGCATAGGATTTCTCTTCCTCTCCACTGTCATTATTCATAGGACACCTGGGAGGAAGCGGGGGTGAGGTGTGTGTGTATGTTGGGTGGGGGGTGGGGGGGGGTTGGGGTGGAGGTGGTCAGTCCCCGCGGTGACAGTTTACCAGAATCTGAGGGATGGGGGTCAACCTGGTTCGATCAGGTAACACCACCCACATGGAGCAAGATTCGATTCACTTCATTTCCATTCACCGCCATGCGTTTCTTGAGACTGAATTTCACCGCAGTGGCAAATAAGTCAAGGTATCCGCTTGACATGTATCAGCACGACCTCGAACCATCAGGCAACTATCAGCCGTGGGCTTGTTGGTTTTCATCCAAGTTGCTCCAAAAATGTAAATCCCCAAAAATGTGAATGGATCCCAGTACCAAATGAGCCAGAAACTTAAATCTCTTGTTAAATGCACAGCTCCATTAAAAAGGTGATATAGTAAATCACTTCAAAACTGAATGGGAGGTCATTCCTTTATTAGACCCAATGGGAGCGGTGTCATTTCCTCCACTTCCTGTCGTAAAAAGATGTCTCGAAAGCATTTGTCCCAAGTTAAAAGAAAGCTGTGGGCTGACTGGGTGACGGGTGGGTAGGGGAACCATGAGAGGAGAGGGGAAGAGTGGTAGATGTTGTCCCACCGTGGAGTGGAGGAGCTGGGTCCTGGAGGTGCTGGGGCTGCTGAAGAAGCCCTGCTGAGGCACCAGGTACTCGTCTGCATCTACCGCATCCTCCATGTCCTCGCCACTGATCAGACTCCGGTAGAAGCGGTTGTCCGTGGGGCTGGGCAGGTGCATCCGGTCGTCCCCCTGGAAACGACAAGCGTGTTTACATATCAGAACATCACGGGCCGTGCAGTCATGGATGACGAGAGGATGTTCTGGGTGTGTCAAAGATCAGTCGACTTGGGCGGAAATACCTGAATGACGAGGTAGCGCGATGGGTCACGCGCCATCTTGGTGAACTCAGCGATCAGCTCACGGAAACGTGGCCTGCTATCCGCATCGATCATCCAACCTGAAGGGAAGGCAAACAAGGAAAAATCGAATTTACTCTCCGCTGATTCACTGACCGACTTGCAGTGATGGACTGTTTCCGCGAGCTGTCACCCTTCTCCAGTCACTGGGGTGGAGTAGCGTCCCCCAGCCCCTGGTCCTCCCCAGAGGTCGTCTTCTGAATTCAAATTGCGCTACTTGTTTAGTTCATCAGCTGTTTTGGGTTCCAATCCCCACCATATATATGGATCTCCTCTCACCCCAGTAGCTTTGCGGAGCCTTATCTTACAGTCCGCCCATCCACTTTCTGTTCTCCTGTCATTGGAGTTACCTGTGCTCTTGTTCTAGTTACTGACCCTGTTTCCAAGCACCCCTTTCGCACCCCAAGTTACTTTGTTAGATTACCCTTCCCCCCCGTCTTTCTTTGTTTCTGACCCTTGACCCCTACAGATGTCCTCCTCTACACCTCTTCATCCTTGCCTGTTTTTGACCCCTATTTCTGACAAACCTTTTACACTCTTGGAGCCTGAAAATATGTGGACCACTCGATCGAATTCCTAGTCCCACATTACAGGTGGGTTAAGATCGACCAAGAATCCATCAAACGTACATTTGACCATGATCATGTAGACGTCTATGGTGCAGATGGGAGGCTGGGGCAGTCTCTCTCCCTTCTCCAGCACCCCAGCAATCTCGCTGGCAGGTATGCCGTCATAAGGCTTGGACCCGAACGTCATCAACTCCCAAACCGTAACACCTGGAAAGGAGAAGACACAGTACAGACGTAAGCGCTGGAAATACCAACTGTGCGTTCATTCCCGTGAGGCTGGAAGAGACACGAGGGAGGAGTAGTCGAAGGCGGGTTTCCATGACATCGCAACGTCTACATGACTGAGTTGGCCTGGTCCCCCTAAGAGTGGGAGTTGGCAGGCTCCTACAGCGCGGGAGCCGTTTGAAAAGGATGTGGATAGGAGGAAGTCATGCAGCCAGGAGTTGCTGCTGATGCATTTGCCTTGCTGAGCGGAAGGCATGGTCAAGTCCAAGGCAACTGGAGACATGCCCACTGTGTGTGTGTTGTGGGTCCCTGCTTGTGTGTGTACTGTATTTTGGCTCTGTGGCTTTTTTAAGCTCCCACATTCCAACCATAGTGTTCTTATCCAACCTATACTTTGCAATTCTGCACAGTGTATTATGGGGACAACACTTCAATTCATTTCACATCGCACAATGCACAGTATTTTGTGGAATCTGGAGAACAAAAATAGATTTGCTGACTCACCGTAGCTCCAAATATCACTCTGGTGTGTGTATGTCCTGTGTAGAATAGACTCAAGTGCCATCCATTTGATTGGTACCTGTAGAATTGGGTAGAAATCAATGCACAGATGCCTTCACAGATGGCTGCTGTTTCCCAGCAAATACTGAAGGTCTGAACTAATGCAGCAATAAAGTCTATAAATAACAGCATAAGCCACAAATCCCTCAGCAGACCTTCCCTCCATCTGCGTGGTACTCCTTCTCGTCTGCATTGAGGAGCTTGGCCAGGCCAAAGTCAGTGATCTTGACATGTTGGGGGGTCTTCACCAGCACATTCCTGGCAGCCAGGTCCCTGTGGACCAGGTGACGGTCCTCCAGGTAGCTCATCCCCTAAGGGTCATCGAGAGGTCAAAAGGTCAAACGGTTGATGACTTGATTCTCCGACACTGTGTCTCGTTCTCACTTGATAGAAAATGATTATGCTTAACGAGGCTGCATATATATAAAGGGCTCCTTATACACATTGAAATATCAACATCTAAAAGTAGCTCTTTTTAGGATCTCTCTTTGAGTGTCCAGCAGACTGGCCTTACCTTGGCAATCTGCACACACCAGTTGAGCAGGTACTGAGAGCCAGTGTTGTCCTTGTTCTCTCTGACGTAGTCCAGCAGACAGCCAAAGGGCATCAGCTGTGTGACCAGCTGCACCGTGGAGGTGAGGCAGATCCCAAGCAGACGACACACATGGGGGTTGTCCACACTGGCCATCACATAGGCCTCCTGCCACACACACACACACACACGCACACAGGGAAACGGACATCAACATTTTGATGTTGCACGGACTTGCCCAAGTACAGGTTCGTGCATTTGCTGAAAATGGTGATCAACTTCAACCTACAGTATATGTATGTGTACTTGTATGTACAGTTCTGCGTTTGGGGATTATAGCGTTGACTTTATATGAATGTATTTAACTCTCCCTCTAAGGGAGTATAGAGTAACACATTTCCTAATTGAATTTTAAAAAGGTTGTTTTGCGTATAATGTGTACTTGTATCGTCACATTTAATTACTATACTTAATCGTGGACTGTATCGTTATTGGACAATGCCTAACTGTCTCTGACTGCTTCCCTGGCTGTTCCTCTGCTAAACTCTTTAACCTGGACTAAAGCACTGCCCGCTGCCATGCCAAGAACTCTTGAATTTGAGAGTTTGAATCCCATTTCCTACACCCACATGGGTGGGGGCTGCCTTCAAGAAACACGAGCCATTTCCCATTTGAAAAAGGAAATGTCATTATTTTCAAATAAAAGACCATGTGTTGGGAATTAGAAGAAACCTGACACAAATTGACCAGTGTCATGCAATAATCTTGAGTGGCCACAGTAAAGAAGTTTGCTTCTTAATCATGTCAGAACATGGTGGTAAAGTATTTCAAAAATCAAGAGTGCATTTGCACAATGCGTAATTGTACAGAATGCGAAATGTGATAACTTAAAATGGACAATTACAGTCATAATCAGATAATGAATTCTAAAAAAGGGACGTACTCGAGTCATCAGAACTTTAATGATCAAAAACTCACATCCAGAATGTCCTTGTTGGCTTTTGGTGATGTCCCTTCTCGTAAAACCTTGATGGCAACAGGGATCTTCACATCTTCTCCTTCTGGGACCCACAGGCCCTGAGACACAGCGTTTATTCAACAAACTGATAACAGGAATTCAACACAAAAAATATACTGTACTGATATGCTTTTGGAGAACACGCACAGGCGCTCGCACAGACAGATTCACACAGAATTCTAGAGGTTCTCAATAGTAAAGACGTTTTTTGGCTTTGTTTCCGGGAATGATCAGGAACCTACTGAGTATTGGAGATGATGTGATCATATAAAAATGTGACTTAATTTAATAATTGACTACAGATGTACATGAGGGATAAGGAAGGGTGTTTGGGAAGGGGAGGGAATAAGGGAAGAGTGCACTTGAACTAGTTTAACTCTTAACATTGAGTGCTGCTTCAGTTCAGTTCAGTATAGTGGATCTCTCAGTGTACCACTCCTATCTAGATCAAGAACTTGATTTACCTTGTAAACGGTACCAAAGGCACCTGATCCCAAAACCTTGATCTTCTTGAACTCGGTCTCCTTCAGGATCCGGAGCAGAGCCTGATTGGGTGCCTCTCCGCTCGGGGTCAAAGGTTCAACCAGCTATGAAGGGTGGACAAGTTTCAGTAGAGCTCCATGGTAGGACTCATGTCCGGGGTCAAGCCACATACATACAGCACCATGCACAACATGTGTCAGGAACAGAAGAACACTGTTTTCAACCTATATAGGCTCATGTTCTATAAGACGCCCTTGAGTGTTCAGAACGCTTTCCCGCCCCCCCAAAATAGAAACATGATGATGACTGTCTGCTGAGCCTCAGTACTGGGGGGGGGTCTCTGGGTACTGACCTCCCTCTCCTGGAGGAGTCGGCGCATCGTCCTCTTCCTTTTGATGTGGCGCCGGCGCAGTAACACAAAGACAGACAGCCCAGCCAGGAGCACCGCTAGGAGCCCGCCCACCACGCCCGCCGCGATCATCGACAGACCTGAGGCTCTGGATGGAACCAGTCAGTGAAAAAGATCTTAATATTCAGGAAACAGAGATGGGGATGTACTCTGTTCAACGCAGCTGTACCTTATTTTCAACTTCAGGGAAGAGTGTGAGTTTGTGTTAACTTTGAACTCACCCAATAGTCTGGCAGCCAGTCAAACCAGGACCAGTACATCTGTAAATAAATATGTTTCTCACGTAAGCTGAACATCCCCAAATGTGTGATATGGCACAGAGTTTAGAATAGGCAGTGCAGCAGTGGATATTAATGTACGCTGTGTAGGAGTGTCAGATGTTTTTACCCCTGGGTACAGTTTTTATGACACAGCTGGCACACATTCATTTTGTCTGCGTATTTCCAGACGAGAGTGTCGTCCTCTCCTGGCACACCTTGCGGGCAGCGGGAGACACAGTTGGGGCCGTCTTGGAAGTTGGCACACAGGGTACAATTTGTTGGACCCTGGGGGGAGAGGGGTGGCTATGATGAATTGCATTTGACCATATCCAATTGAGTGAGCACTTTGCAATAAACATCCGTAGGGCGCCAGGTGAACGTTTCTCCACAATATCTCACACTTTGATTTCCATAATAATATGTCTAAAGTGACAGTGATTTTCTACAGCCATTTCCCTTTTCAACAACAGCTCACAATTTCTCTTTGCGGCAAATGTCATGCCTGGCCACTTTAAAGCGGCATATCCGGTCGGAGTATTGATGCAGAGACGTGACCTGTGATACACTGCGCATACATTACATAGAACTATGCTGCTGCTATAAAAACAACATCAGACAGGCACAACAAACGGGCAACAGCAGCAGCAGAAAACACAGACTGTGGACGGCAGTTGGAAAAAGCCAGAATGTGTGCAGTTGAAAGGGCAGACGTACGGGTCCAGAGCAGGTCTGGGTTTCATTGAGGGCCACACACTCGGGGTCACACTCCATGCAGGTTCGGCTAACCACGTACTCGCGGGGCTCTCTGCAAAAACAATCACACAGCTTAGCCACACGCTGTCCTTTGACTCCCAAGGACGTTTCCCATTTCAAACGCTTCCATTGCAGTGAAATACCTGAATCCTCTCGTTACGGGTTGGTAGTTAAATTGTAAGCACAGGGACATACAATGTTTGACCGAGGACTTAAAAGTTAAACAGCGACAAGTAAATGCTCAATTCGAAGTTAAGATCGGAAATAATTCTCAAACTTCTTTGTTGTTATTGTGAAACCCCCCCACCTCAAAAAACAAAATGTCCTACATCTAATATTCATCTGTTACTTAACCCAGCGCACATACAAAATTGAGTTACAGTCACATATGGTCACATAAACTTCAAATGAAATGTTCCACGGAGAGAAAGATCTGAAGATCTCACTAGAGTGTGGTTACTAGGTTTTGACGAGACTGAGGGAAGAGAAGCTTCCTTCAGAGCAAAGATCAGGCTCACCCCTCCAGGATGTTGCAGGAGTTCACGCAGGTCCTCTCTCGGCTGTAGTCTCTGCAGGAGAAGCACATAGCCGGCCCCGGGCCCCAGCAGCCGTCGTTGGTGCACATCTTGTCACACGAGCTGTTCTGCAACGCTGGGACACACAAATACATCATCATCGTCTGCGTGCGTTTCCTTCGACCTGAACGCCAGCTTTTTGGTCGCGGCCACATGAAACGCTTGGCATCTCGCTGGGCAGCGAGATGAGGTGGAGCAGCGAAATGGCCACTTCTGAGATAGTAAGCATGAACTTTGTTGAAATCCAGCAGGCTGGTACAAATCGTTTACCACAGGTGTCTCCATTTTGGATGTGCTCCAGGCGGATGATCTGCTTGTCGGACTTAAAGAGTCGCTTCCAGTGGCGTTTCCGAGTGAAGCACAGGTTAGGGTTGTCTGAGATGACCACGTCTCCGTCGCTGATCTCCTTCAGAGAGCGTAGGCCCAGGTGGTCAATGTTGACCTTGGTGACAGCCAGGCTGAACGATCCACTGAGGACCACCGCGTTAGAACGAAGGAGAGAAAAGAAAGAGCGATAAAGGAAAGCGAGAATCGGCGTACATGCGGCGAAAGACTCTTTCATACTACAGCTTGTCCATGTTAAGAATCCATCTTATGTACAAATGACTTGTTCATTAACAAGATAATATGACAGCCTTGATGCACGCAGAACAGATTCACAATACATGGTGCTGAGCAGAGGTCATGTGGACACAATCTGTGTCATTATTGACACAGTGCAACACAGGTGGAAGCTGAGCTAGACTCCAGCAGCGAGCTTACCGCTTGGTCCTTCCTCTGATGATCTCTAGGTTCTCAAAGGGGCTGAGGGAGGTCATGTTCTCTGGCCAAGTCTGAATCAGTAAATATCCTGAAAGAGAATTGGTGATCATTTTGGAGCGAAGTGGTTTTGAGGTATAGGATACTGTACTGTGAGGCGTTAAAGTACAAGGCACTAAATAGTGAGATATATCCTGCGATAAAGCGTGACCGCGGTTGGAGGGGGTGAAGAAAAATGCATGTCTCATAAGCCTGAATGTGTTTTTGCGCAATTGATCTCACCAGTGATTTCTTTCACCGTCTTGAAAACTTCAAGTTTGGAAGGGTCCAATTTCGGTGTTTTGGTGAACTTGTCTCTACAGACAAAGGCAACGATAGAGTAACATCACTCATCTTTGCAAACGCATCAGCAAGAAATATGATATTTGAAAGTAGTGCTTGAGTGATGACAACTTACCCATAAATGGATGGGTGGATTATAGCAATGTCTCCGTGGATTTTTGTGCAGTTTTTGAAAGAATCAATGTTGGAGGCATTGACAGACAGGACTTTGTCCAGTGTTCCCACATTGAGCCCATTGCAAACTGTAAATGATCCCAAAAAAATCCAGAAACAAGACACTGAGGGCTAGTTTTCAATGCTGAAAGTAAGGAAGTGAGCCTTATGCATGTCATTAAAAAGCAGCTTCAGTTACATGGTTGGGAGTTCATCCCTACCTTTAGGGCACAGTCCATCACACTTCCTGCATGTCCTGACTCCTCCCTCATCCACCTCGTAGGTTTCATTGTTGCACGTCCGGACACACGCGCCATGGTACGTCACCACATAGTTATCTGAGGTGAGTCAATTAGGTTATTTGATGTCCCAAGAGACGCGTGTGCAGTGCGTGCACTTTAGAATTAGGATATGATGTGGATATGATAAACAGGGGACCAAAAACGTGAACCTATGAGGTACAACTGAGGTATCGCTAAAAATGGTCTTCAGTAATGGTACATTGCACTGACCCACAATAGAGTTTATATTTAAAAAGCGGACGTGGAGTCGCTGCATTCAGGCCGCTTGAAATCATTTTCTATTCTCGTTTATGCAGTTCATGATTAAACTCTGAACAAATTGTCTGTGAATGTCTAACATCCGTAACCTATGTCCTTGCACGTGAAAAAAAAACACATATTTCATGTATGTCCCCCGTCCCAGTGCACAGCCTACTGGGGGTCTTACGTGGGCAGCTCTTGACGCAGGAGGCCCCAAAGTTGTACTTCCCATCCGGGTTGGGGACCACCATGTGCAGGTTGGGGTCATAGCGCATGAGGCGGGGGCAGGCGTCCTTACACGTGCCGTCATCTTGGAAGTCACGGCAAGCCTGATGCACAAACAACAGCCCTTAGGACCGGGCCAGGTCACTGAGACCATAACACAACCCCCCCCCCACTAATGATAACACTGCATTCCACACTGGTCCCTTAGCCCTGGAGCTGCTTAGCTGGGGGTGCAGCCTGGCTCTCTAGCCACCACCCAGGACCACGGTGACCACTCAGAGACTGGCCATCCGGAGCCAATTTTGAGATTTCTATCACCAGACTGTTGCTAAACAATCATAGATTTGTCTGTGATATTAGCAATGACTCAAGGGAAATGTCACAGCTGGGTTTAGGTGGATAAATAAGAAATGACGACAGAGTAGCATTCTTCATAGATCCCAACGTCAACAGCGGTCAGTAGGCCAAATGTTTGCCTGGCCTCTGTTGTGGCCTGAAGACAGTAGGGTTTTCTCTCACCAGACAGTTGGTGGGCCTGGGTCCAGTGCAGCCCGCAGCACAGTGCTCGTTACAGCAGTCACTGGGTGAAGGGCCTTTGCATCTCTTAGAGCATTGCTCAGCACAGTTCAGTTTAGTCACTGTAACGGGAAGCACAATTAGACAAAGCCACGTCTTACTACATCTAAAGTGTCGTAATCGTCTCTGCATGCTGCTGTAAGTCATTCCTGTACTCACACGTCTGGCAGTTTTCTGGTCCAGGTCCCCAGCATGAACCATTAAAGCAACTTGGATCACATTTTTTACCTGTTTGGAAATGAGGACAAACGTGTTAGTTAACGTATCCGCCATGCACAGCACTACAGTCATATGTGACGTCGTTTTGATGTTGAGAAACATTTGATTCTTACAGAGTGGGTTGTTGTTCAGGAGTGGAAATTCCATTTTAGGTTTGCTGTCACCGTTCACAATGTCATACCATTGTATCGTGTCAACATTGCACAGTTGGTTACCGGAGAACTTCACTCCTCCCTTGAGTATTTCTGCCAAACAATTAATGAAAAATACAAGAAAACAAATAGGTCACCTAAGCAAAGCAGGCTTGCTCTTACCATCTAGCGATTTCATGTCGAAATAACTGTTCTGCATTCTTACTGGTTGAAAGCACATCCATAAGAGCACCGTGATTGAGCAGGACTGACCTGTCAGGCTGGTTAAAGGAAGCTCATTGGTGCCCAAACCCAGGGTTTTGTTATAGTTGGACAGCACAGACAGCGCATATTTTTCATTGTAGAGAGAATGGCCTCGGATGATGCGCAGATTCTGCAGTGGAATCCTGGATGCGGTGTTGAGGGCAATCAGAACATAACCGCTCACTTCCTGAATAGACTGGGAACAAAATAGGAAAAGCAGGGTTCTGTCAAGGACCGTTAGGTAGAGGTCACCTGCACCAGTCCTAAACCCATTGAACCAATAGTCTGGCATCCTCTAGACTAAAACATCAACGCTTTAATGAGCCCACAAGTTACTCTGGACAGGTTTGCTGTCGACATAGCACCGGACCACATCCGTCGGTTCAAAAGGCCTGGCTCAATTCTTTCAGCAGCTGTGGCGAGCGTGTTTCGGATCGAGCCCTGGTTTCCGTCGCGTGTGTGTTTCTTACACTGAGGAAAGATAGGTCGTGGTGCTCCTCCATGTGGGTGACCTCAAGGTTCTCCAGGATCACGGTGCAGTTGCTGTAGGTCTTCACCATGTTCAGGTAGTGGTCCTCTTTGGAGCCCAGCAGGTTAAACTTGTTGGTGATGCCCTGGCACACTGTAGGAGAGAGCACAGTGGAGGCGAGTTGAGAACAGTGTTGAAAGTGTTGAAGGTTTTCCTTCAACTTCCTTCAACAACTGCATCTTCAGCAACTGCCAAGGCCAGAACCTTTGGCATTCCCGACCTATTTCTAAGATGTTTTCCCTCTCTACGTCATTTGAGCCTGAGGAAGATTAGATTTTGGTTGGTCTTTGTGTTCAGTGTTCTGTCATTGTCATGATTTGGGTGCAGTTCAGTTGCAACAAGCAGATCTGGATTTCATCTAGAATGTGAACTCGATCCCCAACTAGTGCAACCCTCGTGGAGCAGCACGATGGATGTATTTATCTTGGCAAAGTGCAGAATCTTTCCAGTGCTATTCAGGCCAGCTAACACAAACACATACAAACTCTCTGGGCAATGTCATTTCTGAACTATTATTCAGATAGTCCATGTGATACACTTAGTAATCGCCTTGTCCACTCAGCTTGTCGCAGGAAACCATGGCAACCACAGAAGGTGTAACGAGTTTACGTCACCGACATTCGCCCTCGAGGTTTCAGGAGATCTAGCGAGCATCGACGCTTGATGTGTTAACGCTAGTTCTGGCAAAACCAAGAGTCATTAGGAAAGTGGAATAAACACATCCGATAAAGGTCAGATAACTCCAGCTCATCTTGTGTGATGTAAGGGCTCGGATGAGCGAGCAGGGAGCGGGTATTAGTGTGGGAATGCAGACGAGACTAGAGGAAGGGTCGTCTGTGTTGTCAGCTAAAGAGAATGTACTCAAGGTCTTCTGAAAACACAACATGTTGCGGATTAGTCTGTCCCCTCAGCTGGTTCAACAGGTCCTGACAGTTGCTGTAGCAAACGATTAGACATCTCCCTGGTTGTATGCAATGATACGGCCTGACGTCAAACACTGTAGACTACATATTCAATAGTAGCTTATGCATTAGAGTTAAAACCACACAAGTGTAGACCAAGATAACTGTACTTTGTGCCTCTAGGTCTCAACGGTGACTTCTCTGGAAAAAAATATCATCCACTCACAGGCAAATAAGAAATGCTCTCCCTTCTGTCAGCTATTGCGGTGGAATTTACTGGAACGCATTCCCCTGACATGTCTGCTCTTGACAGCCAGAGCCACAACACGCTACGAAACACCAGCCACGGCAGAGGACACACCTAACTACACTAATGCTCGCACAATACACATTAGACCCTCTACATTTCCAGAAGTGGACAGCTCACAACGAAATAAGCTGACACGGAGAAACAAAAAACTTTGCCACTGAAAGTTTTGCCTTTAGGGAGGGCAGCTAACCAGTCGTTGATTAAGTTGAAAGTACGCCGCGTTGTTAGAGAGCGCGAAACCATTGTGTACGACACGCTACTGCAGTCACAGCCTGTTTCACACCACCTCTGTAAATTAATGCAGTCAGTGGGTACAAAACAGCTGTCTTCGCCAGAGAAACCCGCTCTCTTCCTAATTAGCTCGTCCCTGAGGGGGCTTCCCTGATTTGAACCCTACTGTCCAGTAGCCATCGCGCCTTGGCAACAGAGGCAGGGTAGGGGAGAGCAAGCGGCCCGCCGTGATTAGAGGAGGCATGTGAAATTTAATTAGCGCTCCTTATTACTCAGAGCGCAAACGGTCATAAACAAAACGCTGTCACCGCAATCTGCCTACGTACGATCAAGATTGGACTGGACATCTTTCATGATTATGTATTTGTATTTATCCTTCATTTATACTAAGTTAGGATCATATCATTTTGATTTATTGGGTGGCTCCCCATATCAGGTTTATATCCACATCAGCGCCATGCAGTCCTGTCAGGTTGTGAGTCATGTATGTATGTGCAGTGATAAATCAGTCCATTTCCCTTGACCAGGATCGTCTTAGATGAAATATGAGCAAAGGTTGATCAATGCATCCTCCCTCTTACGCCTGGCTCAGATGGCACAAGGATAGCAAACACTGTACTGTAGCTGCCTGATTTCATCAGCTGTTTTATGGTCATTGGCCTAACATATCTAGGCAATAAGCCACTTCCTCCCCCCATCCACCAACATCAGAAGGTAAACCTTCAGCTTCCAACGGCAGCTGAGCTCGGAGTAACAACAGTACAGCACAGGGAGGCTGCAAGGAGGATTTTTGAATCAATACCAGATTCATCATTTGGGAGGAGGGTGGGGAGGGATGGGTTGATTTTTGGTTTTAGATGCAACCCTCTGTGTCTGAGAGCAATTTAAAAATACATTTGACATTCTCCAGCTCTGGTGGTGAATCACACTACTTTGTTGCAATTCAATTTGAACTCTTCTTGAGAAAAGAGAAACACCTGCCAGCAAGAGGTTCTTTGATGAAGCAATAAGCCCCAACATGGAACATCATTTTTCAATAGAAACTGGAGTGTGAGCACAAGAGTAGTAGCGTGAGAAACCAAAACAGTGCGAGATACAGATTGTAAAGTTGCCCTGATTGCTTCACTTCCTCCAGCTGTAACAGCGTCACCTACATTGCGGTAGGATTTAGGAGTGGCCGTGCCCAAGTGACACCATCTCATTTACGGCCCTTATACACCTGTGTGCGCGCATGTGTGTATGGGTGTGTATGTACCAACATATTTATAGATAGAAATAAAATTCTTATTGTGCAATTTCCTCTCAGGGATAAAGTTTTATCTGTCTGTATGTATGTGTGAGTCAATCCAGCAAGTATGCGTGTACAGTTTGTGCGTTTGAGTGTGTGTGTGTGCGTGCGTGTGTGTATGTGTGTAAGAGAGCGGGAGAGAAAGATGTAATCAGGTGGGTGACATTCTTCTAGGGAGGCAATTAAAGGGCATTCCCAGAGCACACTGTACTAAAGCAGCACCCAGGTTTACAAACTAGCCTGAGCAAACCAGGTTATTAGTCATCAACACTGGCTGTTATGTGCAGTGCATACAATATCACTCCTCTGAGGCTGGTCTGTGTGGAAAGTCCGGGGTGTGTGTGTGTACATTTGCATTTCTCAAGGCTAACAGATCACCACATTGTATGGCTGTGAACCTCATGTGAAAACCCTTCTAGGTCTTCTACAATTTACAAAAAGCACATTGAGTGATATTATTCAATGCACGGCACCCAAATGTAACACATTCTAGACAATATTGCAAAATGCTGTACCTATGTCGTGCTGGCATACAGTTACTGTATGTCTGGCACTATTCCAGACTCAGTCATCGTGATTGAAAGGCCACTCCACTGTCGACAGCAGAAATGACCCAACATGGTTTTCTTCCTCTCATCCACTACCTGCAATTCAATTATGCCTCAGGCCAGAGTCCCCTGATTATATTACTCCAAACTATATTCATAATCAAAGGGGAGTGGTTGCATTAATTGCTATTCTTATTTCTTCCTCCAACTCCCAATCATTGCATGAACACTCCTGCCTCTATACGTCAATATTGCTACAAACGTCCCCTCAGCATACAGTCATCCAGTACGGTCAAGCAGACGTTCTCAGTGTCGCATCAACGTCCATTAAACTCGTTTGAATGACGTTCAAGAAGGATCCTGCGTTTCAAGACAATCCACCAACCAACCAAAGACCAAGCGACTTGTTGTTTGAAGAGAAACAAAACTGAATGTCTGTGCAGCAGCACTGCTTTCCTTGGCCCCGGTACAAAGACTGGTCTCCTTGGGGGGGCGGGGAGGGAGGGAGGGGGGGCTCTGTTTCAAGTTTCCAGAACTCCAGATCTCTTGGAGGCAAACATCTCCCCCGGCTTCGTATCATTGAGGGAGGAAAATAAAGCACTTCCTTGAGTCTTCCTGTGTATGGAGCTCACACATCCTCCTCCTCCACCCTCTGCTTTAGCTGTCAGGTGGAAATCCAATGAAACTTCAGGATGGAATTCAAAAGATAACACAATGGCTTCCAAATCCAAAGAACTAAGGTAAATGCACAGAACCCTAAAACGTAAATCAAATGATCGTAAAAATGGTTTTGAGCGTGCGGATAGGGCCCACACAAATGCAGTTGGAGAAGCCGAACTGAGATCCTGTTCTTTGTATTGTGAGGCCAGAGGAAGAGGCCATCTTCTTCCTTTGCGTGGGAGATGCATTAATCCCTTTGAGAAAACATCTTGGGGCGTCTGAAAAGCATAAAAGGACTAACTAAGGATATCCCCCCCCCTTCTCCCTGAATATCTGAATGTATGCAGGAACACAAGCCCTCTGACATCTCCGGAAGTTCATCAGTGCTTGGGGTCGTTCAGTCAGAGGGAGCCAAGCGCAACGCAAGCCCAGATGCTAGCCTTTGTCTCTGGGGAGATGCTGTGGAGGCCAGGAGAACATCCTAGATGGGAGCTAGCTAGTAGACAGGAAAGATGGTAAATTAGCCAGCCCAGATGTTGAATAGTCAATAGCCCAAGGCTATGCTTCACATGAGATAGACGGCTAATATTTGAACGACTTTTAGTGTTGTAGACAACCATGTCAGTGAATCATTATTGAAAAAAAGTAACTGCAATGACAAGACAAATAAATTCTGGTCTCCAAACTCACTCCTGTGTTTACTTTCATAGATGTCGTAGCTCTGGCTGAAGTTACAACTAGACTTTGAAAAAGTAGGGCTTCTGTCTGCTGCAGAACCACTAAACTCAGATCTCATAAAAGACACCAAATAAAGACCAGAAAGGCAAATGTTTACTTCTCCTAGAGAATGTTCTGTGACTGCCGGTGAGACACTCCAAATATATGTAGCTGGGGCCATCGCCTGTTTACTCTGAGCCGCTGTTTAGGAATAATGGCTGTAAGTTCCTTAGAAACACAGGAATAGACCCAGCGCATGCATAGTTTCAAAGGTGAAGCATCTGCTATTGGGGCCCTGAAATCTACCTATTCTCAGACATTCTCCAGTCAAGACTAAGAATGGAAGGGTTTGTCAAAAGTCGACACAAAAACCAATAACCCAAAGTGAGAAAAGCAATCACACTCTAAACTTGATGTAAAGTAAAGCATGAATGGGACATTCATTCCAGTTGGTGGTATCACAGGTGATAAAAGATTTGTAGTTCAATGAGCAAAAGCAAAAAATATAATTCTTAAAAATTGTTTCTTGTGCCTATTCCAGCCTAACTGTTGTATATTCTGACCATTGAAATCAAGTGAAAGAGAACATACATAGAAAACCAACATTATCATTTCTAGCATTTCCTGTTTGAGATTCCATTCATTCGAAAGGAAAGTATCATCCCCGCCCCCTCAGCTCCCCAAACCAGCTCGCCAAACCTCTACCCCCATCTCATTAAACTTACAATAATCTCGCCCCTATCCTCCCAGGAAAAAATGTTTAGCATTCTACCCACTTCCTCTCTAAAAGTCCAGACATTCTCCCTATTGTACCCCCTCCATGCTCAGAACCCCCACTTCCCCCACTCCCCACGCACACACACACACACATACACACACGACTCCACTGCTAACGCTACACTCCTCCTCAATCCCACAGGAAGCAGGAGAGGAAGGCTGAAGAAGCAGTGGGCGGAAAAGCTCACTACTGCTTACTCACGGTTTTTCTTTCACCCTCACCGACAGTCTCTATCTTAAAAAAATAAGAAGCCATGCCTGGAAATGGAGAGAGGTGAAAGAAGACCAAGAAAAGAAAAAGGGGCAAAACAACCACAGGCTCCCCGAAAAAAACAATAACCACAAAGCCCAAAACATTTCACACATCATTTCATGAGGAAAAGGCAGCTGTGTGGGAATCCCCTGTTGGTTTGGACATTCCTGGAGACGTCCCAGGTCGAAGCTTAGCAACACGGAGCATGCGAAAAGATAAGGCTACAGATTAGGTCAGTCCTCACAGAACCAAGGGTCCTTCAACCGATTCATACTGTGGCTGTTTGAGTAATATCAGGTCAAATAAACCTTCTCACATTTCGAAAGCAGTAGGAACGGTCAGAAAGGCATTTGGAGGCTGACTGGCCTGGTGCTGCTATGTAACCACCTCTAGAGCATCAAGCACTTCTGCCAACAGTTACTGACAGTCTTAGTCACTGTAGAACTCCCTCTGTCACTGCTTCTCTAGACCTCACTGTTGGTCTACTCAGAGGCCCCATAAAATGCAGAGAAGGACTGAGGTTTTAGCATTTGTTCTGCCACGTTTCTGTTACTCAGTTCTTACTCACTGGATTACACATTTTGCAATTGATGAATAGTTTCCTCCTCATTCAGGTTGACAGCTTAGGAGTCAAGGACTCAGCACACAAGCAGAGCTAAGAAGCTTCCAGAATACCCCTACCCACGGAGGAAGATTCAGTTACATTTGGACTTGTATCAGCCAAAAGCGCGACCAATTCCATTTTCACCGTGAAGCTCAACAGAATTTAGTTATGACTTGCAGATGACACATCAAACTGAAATGCCTACAATTCAATGGGGTGCCAAGGGGCTTGAGTCGGGGTATAGCGAGGGCTTGCTAATAATCCTCCTCGTGTTTTGAAAACAATTCTGTGTTTTTCTTCACCACCTTACTGAAAATGGCAGGACACATTTCGGAGAAAACTCCTGCCGGCATCTCAAATGGCATCTATTGCCAGAATCGGGGGAGTCATTGTCTTATCCACCCTCTAACTAAATGACATATCACACATGGAAGCAGGGCCAAAAAACAATGTCTTAAGTTGTTTGAAGTTATCATGACTGCGGAGGGATGGTTGTTTTAAAGCCGCCTACTCAGTACAGACAATGCAGGGCTTTGGCAGACATGTCTCTCTCGGCTGTGTTGCATCCCTCATCAAAGGCACTAGTCTTGGCATCCCAGTCCCCTCCTCTACCCTATCTGGTAAACGACCAAACACCAGGGCCTATCCTCATGTTGGAGACGTAGTCCATTACATCGACAGACACACATACACGTCACTTTTAAGAGTGTATATTCTGTGGTAACCAATGTCAAGGCCCCAAAAACCACAATGTATCATCCTAGTCCAGATTTCTACTTGAGATTATTCATCAAACATGAAAGTTCCTTTGCTTGTTGTAAGACTGTTGCACAGTAACCACTATAATGTCACATTGGCTATGGCCCTAGGCAGCTTTGTGGAAACCTATTTGTAGCATTTATATTCCAAATCATTTAAATGCATATTTGCACACAACTTGCAAAGCTTCAGCAGAGCCTCACATCCATGTTGTATGTGAACTATATTCATGTGTGAGCTTTGAAGGAAGACTTTGTGACGTTTCCACACAAAAATGTTGGATGTCTATATCTTTCCATTGCACATTCTTTTACACACACACACACAGTGGAGCCAGAACGATGAAAGACAAAACTAGAAATAATGGAGGGAAAGTTAACATCATTTCAAATGCAAGAACTAGAAACATGAAATGTGGGGTTTGTGGTCCATTGGTTGTCCAAAAAAAAACAGACAATCTGCATTCCTGAAATACCTCACACCTGAAAGCAATCAAATGTATCCTTTGACCCTTAAACCAATTACACTTCTTCTAATCTTTGGGGCCACATTCTGCATGGGCGATTAATGGATGAAACTGGGATAATACCTAAACAAGTGCATCCATATTAAAAAGTCTCTCTCCACTGTAATCAGCTCAGTAAGAGACAGTTAATACAGTGAGTTTAGGTGTAGTAGGCTTATCCGCAACCTTGGAATCAATCCGACTCTGCAGTCTGGGGTACTTCCACCATGGAACCTTTTCCTCACCTTTCTATTAGGCAAACAACTGGAGGTTATTTTACCCTCCGTTAATCCCTTGGTTGCAAAATAAACCGCAATGCATGGTAATAGCTATAAGTAATGATTAATAACTCATGTAATACATACTGTGAGGAAGATGTTCAGTATGGCAGGATTATCGGTTGGACCGTTTCTGTGGGAAATTCTGTGAGGATTGTTTTGTACAAGGTTCATGTGTTTAAAGTATTAAAACAAATCCAGTTTTTACAACTCTGAGAGTTCAACGTGACGACATTTCCCACCAAATGTCGTCATTTTGAACCCTTAGAGTTGTAGAAATTTCAACATGATGACATTTGGTGGGTTGTCCTGCTTAGGTCATACCAGCCCATTAATTTAGAACGCTATGAAACATTGGTGGAAGAGACCTAAGACAATAACAACTAGTAAACGCAAGTCATTGGGCGGTGTGGTCTACCAGTATGCCTCCAGCGTCAACAAATCAAAGAACAACTCAGCTATGTGTTTGTGACTGCGAATGTTACCAGTTCAATATCTACAAGCCTCCCAGCTGTAAGGAAATGGGATGAAAGATTTAACAGCGATGAGGAGATTCCGGTAAGATGATGTAATAGGGACTGGAGGGTAACACTGAGGCCTGAAATCTCTTATTCGCCTCACGCCCTGCTCTGAGGTGCTGCCTGCAAACCTGTCATCTTCTCTCTAACTCATACAAGTCTACGTCTTGTCAGATGGAATGTCTGTCATTTCCTCTCAGGTTACATACTCTTGCGCCAGTGAATAAATCGTTTGTAACCTTACTCCATTTTCTTCAAGACTTTTTTGGGTTGTTGTAACACTGAAGTACAACCTCCTAGACAGCAAATTCACAAGCTGTTTGGCTCCAAATTCTGTTTGACTTTTCGGGTAAACAAACCATACACATGAAAGACATAGAATCATAGGACCATGAATCTGTCTCCGTTCTTTCCCTTATCTTTAGGAAACCAGGTGAGTACCTGCAGATGTTTGTGTACAACAGCTAAATTCCTAGATGAAGCAAGATGTCAACACGCAGCCCTTGTCTGCGATCAATAGTAATATTCTCATGCCCAGATATGCTTTCCGTGTCAGTCAAACAGAGTAATTGCACTGAAGCACATTTGACAAATGCATTCAGGATTACATGGTTTTATTATAATCACATATCAACCCATGTAGATGTCTTGGATGTTGTTGCCCATAAATATCAGTTAAGAAATGTGCCTTTCTTTGCTTTGTTGACATAGAGATAAATAACAATGTCCCCAAAGTCATGTCTACACAACCCTTTAACCCCAGAGGCCACAGATAAGTCTGGGTCAAAGCAGATGGAAAAGCCTGGACTAAAGAGGCTATTCAAAGCAAGTTGTGGTTGCCACGGAAATGGGGGCTATACGGTCAGCTCTGGTTGCACATTCATCCTCCCTGCCCCCCTTCCCCTCTCATTTGTCAGCAAAAGTGGCTGAGTGAAGTGGATTTAGCCTTCAAAACTTTGTTGTGTCAAACTACACAGACCAGAATTCTTCCTGTCTGTAAAACATGTATGAGTACAGATATAGAGAACGTAGTGCTGTGAAATACTCACTTTTGACTGCCTAAACCTGGGCTCCGGATCATGACAGGGATGTGCCTGTTTCATTTTCATGGATGACAGGGCTTCAGTGGAGATTTCCTGGCATTACAGAGCTGTCGCATATTTTCTCTCCGTGCCTTTAAGCGGGTATATTTGGAGACCTTTGTGCCAAGCTAAACTTTGCGCTGGTACATTTTGTAGTTAGAAGATGGGATTTCTCCTTCAGCCATGGCCTTGCAAAGGGCACAATCAGTTTCGACTCGAAAAGACGCAATGCTCATTTAGACCAAACAATGACTGTCAACACAGTTTGTTTCTATGGACTATTACTCTGATATAAATGATAAAGGTTATGTGTAGGCCTTGATCAACATTCGGCCGCACCCACTGAAATGGAGCAAGCAAGGTAACCGTGAAGGAAGGAAAGAAAAGCGGTTGAGCGGTCTTGAACGCACACTGGCGTGCCTAAGCAGGACTCCTGTATGTTTGCTTAGTTTTGTAAGGCACACAGTTCTCCAGACCCTGGGAAACTCTGCAGTTGTCTGCTGTCAGAACATTTTTAAGGCTCGTCTGTGAATTCAGGTCCGACGTTTCAAAGAAAATCTTGCAAATGTATTTTTTACATGAGAGGGGTGAGCATGATAGCCCCAGGCTTGGAAAATCATGACATCCATTTGACAAACAAACAAATCAATGAGGCACACACATCAGACAAGGATCTACTGTTTACACTACCAAGTACTAAACTCAATAGCCTATACAGTACCTGATATCAGGGACATTTTCCTATTTTTTTTCCTATTTTCCTAACAGATTAAAATAAGATTCTTGACAAAAAGGTCTTCTCGGGTAAGCATACTAAGGAAGCTAGACCTATTGTCTATTACGTGAACATTTCACCGTCATTTGACCTAGTGCTTGAACATACAGTTTAAAATGGATTAGATCCACAGACCACACAGGACGGAACTAAACACGGTTAAGAAAGCAAGCATGCTGACTGGAATCAGTCACCTCCTTTTAACCTGTATTGTAGAGGACTCTGAACAAGAGATCTGTTTAGAAGGAAGCTATTGTTCTGCTCCCAAGGGGGGCTGCGTTCGCTCCACCAAACATTGTTCTCGAGAACGAACTAAAAGTCTAACTAAGAGAAGATGCCACACCTCTGAGGAACATGTTTTTGCACATTGTTGTAGGTTCACTTGGCAGCTTACACTGTAAGAACATTGTTAAAGCTGTAAAGATAAGGAAACGTATTGGCCGTATGTCGGCACTGATCCCCATTTAGCACACATATTACACTGCATGTGTAGCACTGCGCCAGGTAAACAAAGGCCGTTCTTTGAATCTAAACATCCGCATGGTATTTGAACTTCTTATGCTTGGTTTTCAGCTGTACTTTTTCAAATGATACAAATTTTACATTATGTATAACATAACGTAAGAAATGTGATTGTGTTTCCGATTTCTATTATCTGTTGGCTTCAGTATTGATTCATTTTCCTGTCTTACTTCTTATCACAGTTCTTACTCGTGTTTCAGAAGTGTCACCCATGCCCATTTCACTGTCATCCACAAACCATCCATAAACAGTATCTCCCTGACCCAATTTCAAAGAAGTAAGAGTCAAATAGTATACGTTATGTGTCTTTTAACAAAAGCGTACTTATCTGTTAACAAATATGACCATATTTACTTCAAGTAAATAATGAGTGTTATCCATCCGGCTGTGCTGTGGAGGGCTACACTACTGGATAGTGCCATTGGCCCATGTAAAAGCCATAATGGAAAAATAGTAATTGCCCACTTTCCATCTCAAGCTGATGTCCCTGTCTGACAACCCATTTTAGTGGCTACAGTCTGCAATGCAACCAAAGGCTGAGGGAAGCACTTATCTATGGCATACAAAGCACACAGGGGCCTACAGCATGACTGCTGTTCGAACAAGAAGGTCCAATATATTATGTTTACCACAATAAAACATGACAAGCATTAGCATTTGTTTGAGCACAGTGATTGGGTCTCCATGTTTCGAGAGATTGTAGAAGCAGTGACCTCTCTTTCCTTGAACGCAGCACCTGTTGAGATGAGGAGATATCAGGTCCCTTTTTCCAGTCTGAATTCCCCATTCTCTTTCCACTGGAACCTCAGCCCAGATACAGGTGACCCACTGGATCATGGAAACGCTATAAAACTAACCAATGACTTTGTTACCATGTACCAAATAGAACTCTGTTGAATGAGTAACTGTGTTAAGTTAAGTCACTATTAAGTCAGTGTTCTAATGCCTGTCCTAAAATATGACTGAGAATCAACAAATTAAACAACATTCCCGGTAATGGACAAGAAAAGGATTTTCAAGGCCCTCAGCCAAAGGCTTAAGATCTCTTTGCTGAGCAACATGATCTGATACCTGCAGATCACAGAGGCACCATTGTCTCTGGGTGAAACAAATCCTCTCGTCAAATGAAATCTCTGCCACTCTGGGGGTAGTGCAGTTCATCAGAGAGCGAGGAGAGCGTTCCTCCAGACTGCATGGTCCTACTCCAGAAGTTCCATCTACAACAATGAATTCAGCAGATGGAGAATCTGGGAAGGTCATCAGAGAGTACACAGGCAACCCCCTGGATCCTAATGAACAGGGCCGATTCTAGGGTTACCGAGGTACTGTAACTCTACACTTCGCTGCCTACGTCTACGCGATCCCAGAGAGTGGCCTTCATGAAAAGAAAAGAAATGGGCTTTCTGAAAATGTTGGGAAACAATAGAGGATTGATGGAAGCACCGTAGAAAGGTTGTTTGGTTGGAGTCTAAAGAAGTAAAGGCCTGAGAGCAGTGAGGTCCTTGAGCAGAGCTTGAATATACTGCGGTGAGTCAGCTGTGCTCAGAGTGTTTTAACCATATGCAGAGAAATAAGCAGGACTGGTGCAGGAACTCACAATCCCTCACTGTTAACTACAGTAACTTATTAACTGTTTAAAAAAAATCATATTGATTTAGGCAGGTTAGGTTGCGCCCACATGGGCCTGGCAGCCTAGTGAGGGGATTAAGGATTTAGCTGGCGACATGTCCCTGTGATTAGTTTGATCTGTTGCAGGTTATCTGGTGTCCCACAGACACAGGCCTGAGGGCATCGGTTCCCCTTATCAGCTCTCTGACATCCTGGCAGGGGACAAGGGATGATCGGCCCTGAAATTCCAAAAAAAGATGGAAATCTGTACAGCAGGTCTAGCGAAGCTAAGCGAGGCTTTAGAAAAGCTGAGGACATTCCACCTTCTCCAGAGAGGCACAGCTGCATGATGGCATCAGACCCTGTGGTCCACAGCTTCCAGGCACATTGATACGCATCAGAACCAGGGATTTATAATTACTAGACGTATTAGTTCCGTATGACTGATGGAGGAAATGATGGGTCTTATTAGCATCCTCTCAGCGGTTGACAGTTAATCACAGATGGCGCCAACGTACAGGAAACCTCCTGCCGAACAGCGGTTCTACCTGACTCGTACCACCAAAAGAACTCACAGAGCCAGCTTCCTGTGGGAGCGGGATGATTGCTGCTAACCGCATTATCAAATCACTTCAACTGCGAGAGGGGGGCCCACTGCCTTGATGTCTTCTCCATGCACAATAACATCTACTAAACACATTTAGGTCCCCAAAGAGCAGCGAATGAGGACTTTCTGTTTATTTGGTAACTGATAGGGGATTTACAGAGGTTGTTTGCTAATATCTCCAATCTCCGATCTCGATTCAATTACCAGCAATATTTCTGAGAAATACCTGCATCAGTGTCAGTGTCAGTATTCAGTGTCCTGTATGCATTAGCATTAATGGCATGGCACTATCTTATTGACATACTGTGACAAACCTTCCTAACGTAGGTCTCAATCAGTTGTTACATGTAAAACACAAGTGAACTGCTAAATATCAGATCTTGTTCTGGTTATTACTCTTTTCTAATTGATGAAAGGTCAAAACTTTGAACATGCTAACTTGCTTTTTCATCGCCCTCTGAGCATTTTGGAAACTGCGTCAGGCAATATTTATATGACAGAGGCATATGTTGAGTATTTCAAATAATTTTGAGGTTTCTTGCAGTTTCTCCAGTTTCACTGACGCTTTGAAAGCCTAATTTAGGGACGTTTCCCTGCTTTTACAGCAGGGGCCCAACATGTCGTAGGTTTGTTTAGTAAATCTGTCTTTTGGCTCACAAACACTGCTGACTTGTTATGATTCTGTGAGCACCGGCTGGGAGAAGAACTTGCTAGAACAGTGTGGACATATGAAAGATACACTTGTTAACTCTGGGGGGACCTGTGGGACCATGGGCTGGAAAGACTGGATTTTCTATCTGGTAGAGGTGAACAGAGAGATGAGAGGGAATGATGCAGACTGGACAGGGGAACTACAGGTTTTGTAGGCTTTGGTAGAAACTCCAAAGGATATATTCTTTATAGTTTTTAAATTGCTGCTTAAAATGTCTGCCTCAATAGCTCCCTGTTTCTGGAATTTGAATCACGATACTTTTATTTACTTGACCTCTGGTACAAGGCCAACAAATGAGAACACTGTCATCTTCCAGTTTTATTATCTAACTCATAAACAAACTAAACCTTTGCTTAAGAATTGCATTTGTCCATCTTCCTTATTATATCATACAGAGTAGATAGGCCCCTGCAATATGACCTGATTTGAGATATTCATTAAATGTCAAGCACTGTGAAGTCCAAAGTGCACTAAGTCACTGAATAAAAAGTATATCACACGAAGCCTGTATCTCTGTGTGAGAGAAGGGTAAAGAGAAAGAGAGAGACTTTAGCAAAAGGTCGAAAAAACCTCCTCAGCTTCCCGTTTAGACGTATCAAGCCCATCCCAATTATTTTTGATGTCAGTAAAACTCGGTTTTAGGCAGTTGCAACACGTTTTCCTACCTCTTTGGCATCATCACAGTGGCGCGGTACCAGTAACTGGTGTGCACGTTCGTCATTCGCATGGGATGCGTAATTGGGTTGAACACTTACTTGTCTTTAGACATTCTTCGCACGATTGTTATATCCACCATACTGAAAGTGTGTAAATAATAACTAATTCTGTCCCAAATACATGTGTCAGGCAGCGATAAGGACGCACAAACTCGTATGTCCAGTCGTTTCCCACGCTGCCTCAAGTTTTTTTTAGAAAGTGTTAGAACTTGCGTAAACAGTATGTGAAGGTATAAGTGTAGAGTAACGTTGGGTACATAAGACAATGACAAGAAGTATACTTTAGTTCCTTGTCTTACCTTTCTTTTCCGGCAGCGCACACGAAACCAAAGAAAGAGAGGTGAAAGTGATCCAGATTTGGAACAGTCTTGCCATTGTAATCTGTAAACGATTCATTCTTCATCGACGGATAAATTGCCTGTGTCATTCCATTACAACCCTGCACAAATAGTCCCTTAACGTAAAATGTAACTAGTTTATGTATCTTCTATGCGACTTTACTTTTCTTGGGACTCTAAGTGTGACAGCTCCTCCTCCGTAAAGAATCTCAACAGTACTAACGTCTGAGCAAGGCAGTGGAGACGATTGGCTACTCTGACGTCATCAGTAGGGAAGAGTGGTGTAATTTTGATGTTGGTTTTCAGGTACCAAACCCGGTAGCACGAGTTGGCGTTGCAAAACATGTTTTGCATTGTTTTTGCCATCGTATTGCGTATGTTTTGTGCTGAATATTATACAATTAATTTGTCATTGAGTTTGGAAAGTTTGGATGAAATGTTTTATGTGTTGGTCTTGTTGAGACAGACCTTTAGAAATCGTGTTTGATGATTTATTTAAAATCTTCCCATTGCTAACCCACAGTTGGATGATCAGTACAGCAATCTAAATGGACATACTGTTTTTCTGTTGTTGTACAGAGAACAGACTCAGTGAGGACCGGAGTGGTAGAAGACATTTGTCACATCAGCCTTGATCTTATTACTGAGGCCTAATGGGTCCACACATTTTCATTGGTCGTGAGAGGAAGAGAATACCTAATTTGCAGAAGTTATGTCAATTATCATTCTCCTCTCAGATTAATCATTGCAGTCTGCTAGCTGATGTAAAGCTAACATTTCACGTGGGGCGTAAGCACCGTGCTATTTTAGGTACGCTGCATGCGAATGTGTTGCAACTGTCTCTCGGTTAAGGTTGTTGGCCAGTCTTAGAAGGGAAAAATGTCCTAGGTCTTTGTCATTAAGATAAGGAGGTGGAAAATATGTAGACTCGGTGTGTGCAAGGCATGAGGAGTTAGGGTTTGACATGCTATGTGATTCCACAGGATGGAAAGTTGCCTGCTGTTCTCAGGTTCAACCATTTTGAAATAACTATTACAATTAGTCAGTCTTTAAAGTGTCATAAGATCTCATTCATGTTCAACACACAGATCACCAAGTGGATGTCACACAAAACGACCTCAAAACTGCATCCCTACACTACTCTTAACTCTACTCTCAGGAAAGGGAACGTTTCCAGTGTCGTACTGATGCGTCCATCTTGAGATGTTCTTGCTAACCTGACACACCCTTGTTCCCCAACAGAGAAATGTGCCCACTGACTGCACACTGCACCCTCCCTGGTTCCCCCACGGGCTGTTTGTCTTGACCCACCCAGGGCCTGACAATCTGTCAGCCAGGCAGAAACTCTAAACAAACACACGCCAATGACTAGACGACTGGGAACTGCTATGAAAGGAAGAACAATGGCTGACTGCTCGTGAACAGACACGTACCACATCTCACTCATTCATTCAGTCATCAATTTTCTTTGCTGACCACTGCAACGCAATATATTGAGGCGTGTAAAAGGTCATTGCTTTCATAAGGAGGGTCGATCTCAGTGGAGGAGTTTGGGAATCCAGATTCCCAAGATCATAGGTTCAAATCTCCTCCTGTTGTTTGACTCAAAATATCTCCTAAATTATTACATTGTCATAACACGACGTTTCGAATCATGCGGCTATAAATGCCACACGAGTGCGATTTTCCAACTGATTGAGAAAATCTTCACCGGCCATGTAAAAATCAATCCATCGCGTTGACATTAACCCTGCAGAAAATGAATGAGAACGAATCAGCTCTGACACTGCATGCTAAAACCTTCATCTTCACAAGGCTGAGAATTTGCGAGAATATTCATGCCCGTCATGGAAATGGAACTGAATAGCCATAAACAATGATTTGACACGAAGTCAAAGCAATTAAGTGGTTCGCTGATGCAGAGTGGGGGAGTGACCCTGCAGTGAGGGAGGTGCCGTGTCACCCTGAAGGTCCTGTTCTGCTCTGCATGACAGCCTCCAGCTGGACCAGCAGCACCACGCTCTCATACGCAAACAGTGAAGCATGCTTTGGAAAACAGAGGACTACAACACCATCCCCGACACTGGGAGAGGAGCATCTTGTGTTTAGAGGAGACAGGAACCACAAGTAGGGGGAAGGTAACACCATATGGTATCGCGCAGGAGCCAGTGTCCGTTCGAGGCACAACATCTGTTAGACTGACCCTCCGCGCCCCCCCCCCCCCCGCTCCTTGTTGTTGTGTGTTTGTGGGTGAGACAACTTTTGAAGTGGACATGCATACTCTTGTTGTTACCTTAGGTTGTTATGTTATCGTCACGTTCAGTTGAAAGTGTACCACACAAGAGGCCACATCTCTGGTTGTTGGGATAACGTTGTACTCTGAGCATTGAGAAAGGTCTTTTTCCCCTGTGGCATTTAGAACATCTCACGCACAAAGAGTAAACCGTCGAAAGCCAAATAATTAGAGCTAATTAGAGGAGCTACTGAATTTACCTTGGATTTGAGCATCTGCTTCCCCTCAAGGCAGAAATCATTCGCCAAAAGAAAATATTTGAGTGTAAATGAACTTATTTTTACTAGACAAATACATACGTAGATACATATTTATATATTCACACCAGATCCATTTAATATTTCACAGTTGCTTTAACCATTTATGCATTTTCAGATCAGCTTCTCTTTCATCTAAATGACTATATTTCTGCCACTCTGTCTCTCTCCATCTCTAAAACACACACCTCATAGTCCACCCATACTTTTGACGTGAAAATGGGACAGCAGCCTTGTTCATATTTTATTTAACATTTTCTAATTTCCCCAAGACAATACCCACTTGCTAGAGCATGCTGTCACCATAGCAGCCCACTGAGTTACACAGTAAACACCCCAGAGTAAATGAATGAACCTGCTCTAATCCAATAGGATTCCCTTTCACAAGCTCACCAGTTATATCCTGTGTTAATCCAAGGAACATTATGTACAGTCTGTCCATCCCAGTCTTTGTGAGTAAAAAATCAAGATGAAACCATAGCATGTCTGTGGACAAAATAAATTCCCATAGCCCTACATTGTGCATCCTGTTTTCTCAATTAATTTAAATTGATGTTAGTTTGTAAATGGATTATAGTTGCTACATTGGGAATTTTTTTCATCGAATAATTTAGATACCAAACACCACTTATTAGTGGAAGACAGAATCGCCCGGATAAAACTTTCCTTAAGCCATTGTGTGAAAATGATGACCTTGAGCGTGTATCAGGCCTAGATTGCAAGGTTCATTCTTTATCGCCCAAACAAACATGCAAAATTACCGAATAGGAAGGTTGCCTGTTGTAACAGCGCCATCTTGTGGAACTTTTAGATCACGACAGTTGCTCATCAAAATACGTCCGTGTTCATGCAGTCATGTACGCCCATCTGCTCCAGGCTGCTCGGCTATTTCCAACCCGTGAAGGCGTCAAATAGATAGGCCTATGTAAGATTGCGTAAATATGTACGTAGGATTGAGTGGCATTCTGCCATAGCACATTATTTACAATTGAGAGTTTTAATGAACCGTTTCATCCTTAATCATTTCACTTTGAGCCGCACAAGTTCTTGTTTGTGGCATTATACGCATTCATTGAATTACACATCAGTGGTCCAATTTCATACAGTAAGACAGCCTACAAAAGGTTCATGATTATACCTATAACACTTTCAGCACGAGGTTTAAATTCACATAAGATGTTTAACAATCGAATGTTTTCATAATCGTGAAAACAGAGTTATTATTGCAAAAGCTGATAAACAATTGCTCCTACTGCAGGCTGTTTCGATTCTTACACTACAAAATATTTTATGCTAGTGCACATTACATGACGCTGACAAGGGGAGCATTGCGCTCTGCAAGGAATCAAAGCGCAGGCGTCGACTCTGGGGATGCTTGCCACTGCACTTGACTATATCTATGTCGCTAGATAAATGTAGCCCCCTTCGTAAATAAGAATGGCGAGGGTGGCGGATCTAACATGCAACATTGTTACAGCTTGATTACAGAAATGCAAGGCATTTGTCTTTTTTCTATTTTCACAGATCCGCGTCCACAGTGCTTCTCCGAATTTGCCTTTAAATCTCGCCTGATGGTTTTCGTTTGACACCGGAGGAAGCCAAATCAGTCGAGCGGTTTTTCTATACGACGCTTGGGAAAAACGGGTCATTATGACCTTAGTACCCTATTCTAAAAGAAAAACATCAGATTGTTTTTACGCAGCAGCGTTCTGCTTGCATTTTTTGCTCTGGATTGTATGTGCTGTATACGGAGAGGAGCATCACCCGTTCAGCGTAGAGGTAAGATAGATGGCCTTCGTTGCTTATCGCGAAATGACTGTAGCCTATTCCTCACTCATGTGCTTGTGCGTGAAAAACAATATTGACCGTAGACATTATCTGATAATAATATAGGCTCTCAATCTCGAGTGTCTGGTCTAATAAATGTACGAGGCTAACGTTTGGACATTTCATTTTTACATTTGACGTTCTATTTATGAAATTTCACACGCCAAATATCGTTGCGAACCCACGTATCAGCGTATGAATGAACCATTGGGAAAACATTCAACCCCCGCACCTCAATACAGTTGTATTTAGCTTCCACCGAACAAATGCTGGATCTCAAATCACAATGTAACATACGCCATGTGTTTTTATCGCCCACGGTTGTCTTACCTAATTGGTTGCCCTAAATGGGTGTAAGATTAATGATTCAACATTATACTCTACCATGCCATTTTCTTTATTAAATGTTATTTTATTTTTCTCGAATCATCCGATGACAAACAGTGAGATGAAAACATTGTCTTTTGGACACATTCAGGCTGCCTCGTCTCACTGAAAACTGTAAATGAAGCCAAAACCATATCAAGAGAGAAACAATACACAGCACAACAACAGGAAGCGCACACGCAGGAAAAAGGAGAAAAAAAAGATAAACAAGGGGTTTTAGCGCAGTTGAGAGATATGTGGAGAGGGATCGAGCACGGGAGGGAGGAATACTGGGATTAGCTGGAGCATCTCCTAGGCTGTGTAATGATAGAGAGGCAGCTGGTTGGCGAGTGGACAGCTGTGGAACGCGCGGCCGCCTCGTGGACTTTGTCGCTTAAATTGTGTCTGACAGTGACCCCTGGACGACACTCAATCTCTTCACTGTTCTCAGAACTCAACTACAGTTTCATCAAGATGTAGGTAGCTGGCAGCGCACAGCAGTTGTTCAGCACAACGTAAAGGGGCTGGTAGGGAGACTGGGTTGAAAATGGTTTTAAAAGACAGATTTACCTCTGCACAGAAGACAATGACTAAGAATCTCACTTCATGACCACGCAAAATAAAATGTTCTTACGTTTTTGGCAATCTGTTCCCTCTGACTTGTTTTGTTATGTGCATCTTCTAAATCCAGAAGAAATGGTCTGTATCTTTGCACCTCACAATGTGTCATTCTCACTAGGCAAAGAATACATTTTTAAAAATGTGACAATGTTGCCAAGTTTACAAGACTACAATGATTGTTAGATAACTGGACACCTTCTCCAGTACAGTCAGTAGTACAGGGTGTGTCTATCGTTGTCTCCTGTAGGGATGGCTACAGAGGTATGGCTACCTTCCTCATACAGACCCCAGAATGTCTGTCCTGCGCTCAGCCAAGACCATGCACGAGGCTATAGCAGCCATGCAGCGCATATACGGTCTCAATGTCACAGGGACACTGGATGAACAGACGAAGGAGTGAGTACACACACACATACGCACACCCCTTACCAGAGCACCGTCCTCTAAAGGACATGCATGTATCGCTGGAGCTCATTCATTCAAATGAGCTGAACTGAGGAACAGAATGGCACTGAATGAAAACTAAGTATAGACATAGCATGTGTTATTATCACCTAGGAAACTGCTCATGAATTATTCAAGCCTATTTATGTCCCTAAACTTGCACATCAAATGACTCCTTAACACTTAACACGACACAACACCTTTGTCTTAACACTTTTCATTTTTTTCCTTTCTGCAAAATGATGTAGTGATATCACTCTAAGGTGAGACTTCTCTCCATGTGTTCTACTGGATGTATGTGTGTATTTTATGTGTGTATGAAATGAGTATTGGTGAATTGGTGAATTTGGTCTTACCAGATTCCACCCATGGCCCAGTCAATACTCAGATTCAACTCCTCCTTACAGAATGGAGAAAACTGGATGTTTTGTATGTTTCTGCCATTCAGTGGGAGTAGGATCTCTTGTGCTGTAGTTTAGGAAGCTACGGTTCCACATTGGCTCTTGGTGGAGGGCACCCGACCGCTTCTTGCTGTGACGTGGCATTTTGGCAACCAAACCCACCATGATACATTTGTGCCACAATATCCTTGAGCTTATCTAACCGGCAGCTGTCACTCTCTTCCTCTTCCTCCTCTTCTTCCTCCGCCTCCTCCCTCTCCATCTTGTAGTTGGATGCGAAAGCCGCGCTGCGGAGTTCCAGACAAACTTAAGGGTGTCTCGAGGTCACGGAAGCGGAGGTACGCGCTGACGGGACAGAAATGGCAACGCACGCACATCACCTACAGGTGAGAGACGTGGACGGTTGTCATGGGGACCTGTCAGCTCAACCACAGTTATTGCAGGGCTCTGTGTTTGTCAGTGTTTCTATTAATTACTCATTCCCTCACAGCTTGGCCAGGGGGTTGCTATAGCGACAGCACAGATACACACACGCGTACTGTACAGCCCGGCACACACTCATACTAACATTTCATTCTGATGTGGAAATAGACGAGGAGGAGGTGCAGTCTGTGTGTTTATGTGGGTACAGAGACAGCTTTCCTAATGTACTCATTTACACAGACGGCAAAATCCTGCCTCTAAACCTTCCTTAATCTTTGTGGAAATATTCCAAGTGTTCCTCCTCTCTCACGTTTGATTAAGTTGCTTTCTCAATAGGGTCTGAGGGGGGAAGGATAAGGGTCCTCAGCACAGTTTGGGAAATTGACAGGTTACGGCAGTAACAGGCGATAACACCGGCAATTTATTCAAATCCTTCCTTCCTTCCCCTGAATTTGAATTGATGAGCCACCACTCCTAATGGAATGTCAATCAGTGCTGGGTCTGCTGCTGCTGACTGCACTCTCCATGAAAATGAGCGGAGAGAAAGAGAGAGAGAGCGAGAGTAGGGGCAGAGCGAGAGAAAGAGAGGGAGGAAAGCGAGATTTCCTATTCCTTCGTGTCTGCCGAAGACTGATAACGGCTGTGTTAAAAGTTCAGCAAAACGCTGCCAGGCTCAGAATAGTTTACAAGCCCAACTTTTTTTGAGTATCCCCCCATTTTTGGAGAATGTTTCTCTATCAGAATTAGTGCAGTGGGGAGAGAGAGACCTCCAGGTTTTGTGGAATAGAGGTACAAGCTATCTTTTAATTACTGTTCGCTTTCTACTCTACTGTATTTTAGATGTGGATTGTCCCATATGGGAAAAAGTGCGTCCTGATAATTGGCTCTTGCATCAGGATGTGGCTCTCTAATGTTCCTTCGCCTGCGCACACTCTCATCTCATCCCCTCTTGACTTTCGCAGCATAAAGAACGTCACGCCAAAGGTGGGTTCCCGGGAGACCCACGATGCCATACGGCGTGCCTTCGACGTGTGGCAGGGTGTGACTCCGCTGCGCTTCGAGGCCGTTCCGTACAGTGCCCTGGAGAGCGGTAGACGTGACGTGGACATCACCATCATCTTTGCCTCAGGTTTCCACGGAGACAGCTCCCCGTTCGATGGGGAGGGGGGCTTCCTGGCTCATGCATACTTTCCAGGTCCTGGCATAGGAGGGGACACACACTTCGATTCAGACGAGCCCTGGACCCTTGGCAACCCCAACCATGATGGTGAGAGACACAGAGACGACCAGAGAGAGACAGAAGGGAGAAGAGTATAGGCAAGGAAAAGAGAGAGAAAAAGAGAAGAGAAAATTAGAGAAATTGAAAGGAGAGAGAGTTATGAAGAGGCAAGGAAAAGAGCGATATAAAAAGAGAAGTAAGAGAATCAGAGACATTGAAAGCGGGTGAGTTATGAGGAGCCATTGGAAGAGGCAGAAAAGCAGGGAAGGAAAGAGGCCAATTCACTAATTGCTAGTCATTTCTCAGAGATGCACCCTCTAAATACAGCATCTGCTTCACTCCGTTCCTCCAGCGCAGCTCCAGCCAACCAGGCCTGTGTGCTAGTTTACCATAGGTGTTCAGCTGCAGTTCTCCAGGGCCCTCTGCCCAGTATCCTCCCCTGGACTGTGCATAGACGTTGCCGTTGTGTTGTCAGTAGGGCCTGGTTTGTTGTCTGGATAGAGGCTGTGTAGATCTGTGGCCTTGGAGAGGGTAATCAGATCTCTCTCTCAGCTCCCCGTCCACAGGCACTTTACTTTAATTACCCTGCTAGCGGGACGCCAGAGCTTGTCAGTGTGCCGTCAGGCTGCACAAACCAGCACAGCCGGCGCGCCTAATGCACACAAGCGCCACTTACACATGTCACCATGAGAGGGGGTAATAGGCGGCCTCGTCTGCGCTAGCCCGTTTGTTTGTTTGTTTTTTGTCGCTTTCGTCTAGCCCCTATCAATTCCCCGGACTCGGTTTAAATGGTCATTTCCTTCATAAAGATGGTCAGAATCCTGTTGGTTTGATTGTTCCGTGGCTATCCATGCAAACCAGACGCCAATCTAGAAAGCCCTTGTCTCAGCATGTGTCAAAGCCACAGAGGCTAGTGCCTTAATGGGGGGGGGGTTTCCCCCATGTTGTCGTGGTGGATGTTGCATGTTGGCATATGGGCTAACGCAAGCCTCTGCCTACCTCCTGGGGCTTGTCATTAGATGCTTTGGTTAGTGGGAGGAGGGCACCTCTTCTGGGTGGCTAGTCTTGTTAGAGTGATGGAGACAGAGATGGGGGGGCTAGTGGAGTAACCTTCTAGCTGCTGGCTAAGGGTCAGCTGTTGTTCCACCGACTGCTCCTGGCAGGAGTAGATATCATGGTTTAAAGGGCAGCCACACCCTGCGGCCGCCTTCAGTCACACGAGAGAAGGGTCGGGTTTTATTCGGAATTAAGATGACACTATCAAATGCTGTCCAGCTTGTTATGCCGGGGTTCCTGCTGCTCGCATGTGTGCTCGTGTGCTGGCAATGTCATGTGTGTGAGGTTGTGTCGGTACGAATCTATCGCGTGTAGGGGATGAGTGCTGGGACGCCGGGGGCCGTGGTATGAATAGAACTTGTGTGAGCGGGGAGGGGGGGGGGGGGGGGGGGGGCTTCTCGTAGAACAATGACACATGTCCTCTTCCCTGTCTCCCAGTCACAGTGGAATCATGGGCCTCATTTGGCCGAGGGTTAAGAAGGATTTGATATCAATTCTAGACCCACGGTACTATGGAGTAAATGTCAGCCGTGGGATAGATACGAGAGATAAATGAGAGATACGCAATGATTGTTTGATGGTGTACAGTGGATTGCTGGGATTCAACTTCTGTGTCAGCTAGAATGTGTGTGTGCAGTATGTGTGTAATGTATATGCATTGTATCCTGTGTGCCTACATGTTTCTCATCTCTCCTCTGTCGCTCTCTCTTTTGTCTCTCTTTGGGCCCTATCTTGCACCCAGCGCAATTGGCTTTGCACACCGACGCATGTATCAGTCCTATTTTGCCCTAAACGCACAGCAGACATTTTCATCCACAAACGCACATCGGTAGATTAGGGAATGAACTTGCCCTTTTGGGGGGCAGTTCGGCAAAAGAAAAGGGGCGTGTTCTGGCGCAAACGTTCCCTGGTGCTATTTTGCAGTTTCAGAAAACTATTTCTAGCTTGGTCCTTACCAAACTCTCGTACATTACATGTATACAGAGAGTGTGGGACCTATCCATTGACAAACTTTGCTACCGTTAAGGCGGGTACTCTTGTTGACGTTTAAAACTATTGGATCTGCTCAGAGCCGCTCTGGATCTGCCTTCACCAATCGTTAACCTTTGGTCATGCGCTGGGATGTAGCCACTTAGGCTGTAAACAACAAGATGGAGTGAGCAGATGTGTGTCTGAAGATGTTGAATTTAAGAATTAAATGAACATTTGTAAATTTGACACTAAGGCTAGTGATAATGAATATAGTCAACTGTTAAAGCTGGGACTAATCCTTCACAAAAAGCTGCTTCGGTCGTTTGGAGTCTGCCACACACGCAGTGCAGTGACTACCACGCTACTGCACGATACGGATATCTTTCAGATGTGGAAGAACGAGTAGCCGACGAAGACAGGGGACCATTCCACTGACAAGAGAGACAGAGACCTCACACTTTCTAAAAACCCACAGGTCCTACAAAAATCTCTAACTTTGACAGAAATATTCTTTCCAAGCTAAATCATAAGCAATTATGGCAATGGATGCAATCCAAAAGACTGGAGGGCTGTAGCAATTTAATCAGTTTCTTGCCTGGTCTGCAATGGTCCAGCTTTGAAGCTGTTCCATAGAACGTCTACTTGGAAATGTTGGTGTAAATGTTGTTTAAATGGTTTATCGTGTTATGTACAGTCAATAATAATATTATAAAACATCAATACACTAATTACCCTTGCACATAATGTTCAAGAGATTGTAATGAATATTTTTACTCTAACACCTTTACAAAGAATATCTTATCACTCCTTATACCTTAAATAGAGTCTTTCAAGCATATAATTATTCTCTTTAATTAAGGACATCTACAGTTTTGTAGAAAAGAACAAGTTACAACACATTTATAACAATATGTACAACTAACACCCTAACCATGGACGAGAACTCAAAAGGGTTTAAAGTGTTCCGTTCATCATGAGAATCACTACACATACTGTTATCATCATCATCGTCAAAGTAGTTATTGTAATAGGGGTCTGGATAAGTTAAATATCTCCCTGAATCATATTGCAGATCCCCATCTATATCCAAAAAACATGACTAACGATGATTAGAATTTCCTTTGCATGGTCTTAATCTAAACACTGGAAGGTTAGCAAGCATATACAACTGTTCAAACAGCGCAAAAAGTGGGGAGACAATTACAATTATTGGCTTAGCATCATTAGTGTTTGCCTTAGCCAACTCCCTCATGACTATCAGAGAGAGGGAAAATCAAACATTTCCCGAACCCCAAGGGGAGGAGGGCCACAACATTATGACCACCAACAAAACTCTGTTGTAAAGACTGTTCCAGCTCCGGCTTTGAGTTCTGGATATTCGATAGTGTTGCCACAATGGAACGAATGGCTTCGCTTGCCTTTTCCCCACTGCCGTTACAGAACTACGATTTAAACTAGTGTGCTACATCAACGTCATCGTTCTCAGCCACTCCCTCTGTTCGCTGATTGGGCCTTCAGATATCTGAGTGGAGAGAACCTAAGCGGGTGTATCGGTTCCTGACCTACTACAGAAGCTAAATCAAAATTGAGAGGAAGTACTTAGGAATTTTCTGTCTTCAACGGCCTTGACAAGAACGTCGGTCTCCTAGCTGTGAACCAGGGACAATGTTTATGATCTTTAACGATATAATATGTTTTTTTAATAAGTGAGAGCAAATATAACACCATTGTATTTCCTTTGTTGGGGTTTATGTGTGGAACAAATTAGACCAGGACCAAAAAGACTGTACAACCTTATTACAGTTTGAAAACATATTAACAACAAATGTGACGAAATATTATGAATCATGTGAATGTAATTAATAACAGCAAAAGATCTAGCGACTGTATTTTTTCTTAAATCCTATTACTGTATGTAGCACTAATGATAAGGGTAGCTATCTTCATGTCTTCATTTCTAGTTCAGGATAAAAAGGTGTGGGCGGGGTGGTGCTATAAGATGATGCTTCTACCTATAGGCTGTTTGGATTGTCTTGAATTGTAAGCTGTAGTAATGTCATATTGTCTTTGGAAATGATGATGTCTGAATAAACAAACAATAAAATATGGAACTGTTCCTTCGTGCGCCTGACAAATCTGCCATTACAATAGCAATCCATGGAACAAGCGTTCCTGCTTTTAAAGGGAATGCTGATGCTTTGGTTGGTTTATTGCTTTGTTACGCCCAAACCACACCTATAACTATGACCTATGACCCATTTCAGACTAACCCGTTTTAGCTTTGCGCCGGGCGCAAAAGAATCATTTATCCCACCAGCATAACAGCAAGAGCGCTCGAGTCCCGCCCACAAAGTTTATTACGTTTCTCGCTTCGCACTTGTGTTTCAGATCATGTAAAAAAGAGCTCTTTATCTGTCTTTACATCCCTCTCTCTCTGTCTACTTTGACAGGAAATGACTTGTTCTTGGTTGCGGTGCATGAGCTTGGCCACGCCCTGGGTTTGGAACACTCCAACGACCCCACTGCCATCATGGCTCCTTTCTACCAGTACATGGATACAGAGAACTTCAAACTACCTCACGATGACTTACAAGGCATCCAGAAAATATACGGTAACTGTCAACGCACCGTAGAACACACGCACTAACACAACTGTATTAGCGTGTGGATACCCAGCCCACACATGCATGATGTCATGCCGTGAATGCCCACACACACAGAAAAGACTTTCGTCATTCATGTTGAAGGCCAAACTTACAATGAAGTAGAAGGAAGAGGCGGAGGAACTGAAAAATTAAGAAAGGAAGCCGCTCTGTTTTGTCAGTTCATTATTTGACAAATTCCTTGTCACATAATCATTCAATCTGACGTTCACGCCTTTGTATCTTGTCTGTATCTGTCATGTCTGATGTTCGTCTCCTCTCTCCAGGCCCCCCTGACAGAGCCCCCCAGCCCACCAGGCCCCCACCCACCGCCCCTCCCCCCCGTTTCCACCCCCCCTCTGACCCCCGCAAGCACGACCGCCAGGTCCGCCCCCACCGCCCTCCCCAGGGTGCCAAGCCCTCCAACCCCAACGCCAAACCCAACATCTGCGATGGCGGCTTCAACACACTGGCCATCCTGAGGCAGGAGTTGTTTGTGTTCAAGGTATGAAGCCAAGATGGTCACTCGAAAGTCCCTCCTGGAATGCAGATACAGAGGAGGGGGATGACAAGGTGCTGTTATGTGTGTGTTGTCTGTAGGACCAGTGGTTCTGGAGGGTCCGGGACAACTCTGTGGTTCCTGGCTACCCCATGCAGATCAATTACTTCTGGAGAGGCCTGCCGTCTAAAATCGATGCCGTCTACGAAAATAGCGAGGGGAAGTTTGTGTTCTTTAAAGGTAAGAAAGAGAGCGAGGAGAGGGAAAAGACACGAGAAGATGTGCAGCTTTGCTTTCAAGTAAACATACTTTTAACTGACAAAGCAAACGTTGCCAAGTGAGGACACATTCAGATGAAAAAGAAACAATTTTGTCATGCAGGACAGTTTGTTGTATGTTCAGTAAAGTCAGATATCGAGGAGAGAGTTCAGCTGTCTGTCCATTGAGCAGATTAACCTGACATCTGTCACCCAGCAGGATCAGAGAGAGACTCATGTTTTATTCATTCCCAGGGAGAAGGGAGCTTCTTACTGTACACACTACCCCACCTACAGCCCTCTGCTTTAAGCTGAAAGGATCAAACTGCATCAAACACAACTAGCTCATTAAACTTGTATAGTCTCGGTTTAATAGGCGTGTATGAACTGTCTATGAAAGAGGAAAGTTACTTCTACTTCCTGATCAAGTTTTAGGTTCTTACACTGTCAGACCATTTTTTTATTTCCTCAACACTTCTCTGCTATAAGTGCCCAGGTATGACACATATATATAACACATTTCAACACTTTATTTATAAATGTGTTTTTATTTTTATTTTTTTTTATTTTTACTGCTAGCCATGCTAACAACCGTTAGACGTGTTATTTGATGAAGTGCTCCTCCTTGGTAAACACTGCCTGCAAATGAGAGCAGCATAAATTCTGTTTCTCCAATTATCCCGGGCGAACGGAGGGTTTTAATTTGTGCGCACGTCTGTGCGTGTGTGTGTTTGTTTGTGTGTGTGCGTCTGCTCGTGTCAGGAAACCGTTTCTGGGTGTTCAAGGACACGACGCTGCAGCCTACCTACCCTCAGGACATCTCACTGTTTGGCAGCGGCATGCCGACCCAGAGCATCGAGACAGCCGTGTGGTGGGAGGACGTGGCCAAGACCTACTTCTTCAAAGGAGACAGGTCAGCCAATGGGAGGAGACAAACAGTCTTATAGCTCCTCCTTCCCCTATTACATCACCAGCCAACAGAAAGAATACAGACCTCCTGATATTGAACGTGGAGACTTGATTTATACCCTTAATGTGGAGTGACTGCAATTGCAGAGGCTGTCCGCTGTACGTACGTTGCGAAAATGTGGAGTCGCGAACGTATCCCAGTGTGACTCAAATGTTTAGCTGTCAAGAGACATCACATCGCGCGGGGTCAAGGAGCAGAGTTGCAGCGGTGGGGCGAAATGCTCCGTCGCCAGGCTGTTCATCTTTCAGCTCACTGTAGTAGAACACAGGCGAAATGCTCTGCTTGCTTCTCATGGAAGAACATGACTGCATACTTTAGTGTATTTACCAGGGGGTTTGCCGCATCCTAACATTTTGAAAGCCGTTGTTTTTAGCTGAGGTGAGAAGTGTGCTAGCGGGGGGTTTTCACTGACTGGTGGGGTTCTGTTTTGTTTTTGTTTTTTTGGCGCAGATACTGGAGGTACAACGAGGACATGAGGACCATGGACCCTGGTTACCCCAAACCCATCACCGTGTGGAAGGGCATACCAGACTCCCCGCAGGGCGCATTTGTGGATAAAGCCAACGGTAACTGAAAGGATCGATCTCTATTGTTACAGTAGGCTTCCGTGTGGCCCATGTCTCACAGTCAAAAGCTGTGCTGTCAGAGATGTGCAACTTGCAGAGTCTGAAGTCTCTAGTACTAAATCCACAAATGATTCTCCTGGTAATGGACAGCGATCATGACAGGAATTTTGAGTGACTCTTCCACCTCTTCCTTCAGGCTTCACTTACTTCTACAAGGGGAAGGAGTACTGGAAGTTCAACAACCAGAGGCTGCGGGTGGAGCCAGGCTACCCCAGGTCCATCCTGCGGGACTTCATGGGTTGCGACGGCCTGCCGGCCGACCCCGACTGGGACTGGAGCCCCCCGGATATGGAGGACCGCCACTACGACAGCGGCGACGTGGACATCGTCATCAAGCTGGACAGCGCGGGCGGCACGGAGAAGGCGGTGGCCATCGCCATCCCGTGCATCCTGGCGCTGTGCATGATGGTCCTGCTGTACACTGTGTTCCAGTTCAGAAGGAAGAGCACCCAGAGACACATATTGTACTGCAAGAGGTCCATGCAGGAGTGGGTCTGACGGGGGCCGTCACTCAACAAGGAGGGCGGACGGATCTCCTGCCGGTGTAACTATGGAACGAAGCCCTCTGTAGAGGGACAGACCATCAGGGAGGCCTTGCTGGCTGAAGTGTATGTTGCCGTGTCGCAAGCAAGCTGGAGTGAAGTGAAGTGAATCCTTTCGGACTTGGCCTGGAGACAATGCGGATGCCGTTCCCTCTTAAGTCCTAACAAATACTGTTTGTGTCTGCTTTGACTATGTCTGTGAGTGAACTCTTTAAGGTAAGAAAGAGCTAAGCTGTACGGGACCTTTGTCCGTCTACCCCCGTCCCTGCACGCCCCTAACAAGCCCTAGCACTAACAGAGAACAAATTAGAAATAGGCTTCTTTATTTTACTGATCTAATTCACTTTGACTGTGCATTTGGATTTTAATCCCTGTAAAGATAATAAGTTGTGTGGAGGACTGATACCCGAACCAAATATAACCCTTCCTTCCAAAGAAGATTAACCACTTGGTGTTTTTCTTTGCTGGGCTTTCTTTCTTCTTCTAATCCATGGATCTGACATCATGACATTCTCTTCATGTTTTCGTTAGCCATCTCTGTGCGCGTCAGCCCGTCTGCTCTTTGTCATTAGTGGGAAGCCGAGAAACTGAAGACTGTTGTGGCAGTCTGTCTCAGAAACAGGGGCCAAAAACCTCTCTGCAATATTAATGAGACTGCCTTAATCACGGATTACTTTTATTCTCCCTCTCCGTCTTGTTTTGCGCGTGTGTGTGTGCGTGTGTTTGGGTGTGCGTGCGCGCACGGTACAGTACAGATTCAAATCTGTGTAAAGTCGCAAATATCGGCTAATGGGTTTGTACGGTCTTTTGTTCTGTCGCTTTTTGACAGGCTTTCGCAACGTCCATTTTACGTTTGTGTCTGAAGAATGAACTTCTCAAATGAAATTCTTTCGTCTGAAACGCCAGTTGGTACCCTGAAGACACAGAGAATACAGTAGATAAACAGTGTGTATACAACGTACAGTGAGTCCTAAGAAAAACTGTATGGTTTATTGTCTTGCAGTTTCCCATGGTCACCCTGACTTATAATTAGAGTGTGGTGGTGTGGTGTTGCATCCCTCTTGGCGTGGTTAGGTGATTCAGTGTGTGAGATGCCCAGTGAATGCTCATTATCCTGTCTTGACCTTTTGGGATTGGAATATACCACTGTTCTGTGGTGATTATTTGAAATGGTCTGTTTGTGAAACATCTGCAACATATCCATATCGACGAGTGTATCTTGTCCATTCAAAGGAAAAAAAATCGAGTTCATATCCTAAAGATCAAGCTCCTGTTCATCCTCACAGGAATTGTCGTATAAAGGAGAAAAAAAAGTCTCTGAAATATCATTTTATGAATGAACCGTGTCTTCGCAGACTCAAGGTGACAAATCATCATCTTCAGTTTATTTCTCCGGTCATTACTCTTCACCATGGAACTCAGAAAGGAAGGATACTTGTGTGTGCGTGACGTGACTGGTGTTCTAGTGTTGGAGATGAACTTAGAGACGTAGAAGACTGCCTTTTATAAAAACGTATCGAAACCCTCTGCTTCCAAAACTGTTCCTCCTCGTCCTTCCGGGAGATCACCCTATCTCCATGTGGGCTGATATTGTACATTACCAAGGAGCGTCAGTGTCGTTTCTTTGAATGTCCAAGTGCTTTGCATAGTACATAATCCATGTTTCTCTGATTTACGGTGGGAGCCCCATGTCGTCCTACATGTCTTAATGGTGGGTGTGTTTGGGGGGGGCGGGGGGGGGGGGGGGTGCAGGAGGCGTGGAAGGCCGGTCTGGCTAGTCAGTACTGTATTTATTGCTGTATTTATTCCTCTGTGCTCAGCATCTAAATCTCGTTGCATTGCATTGTGCTGAGGGCAAAAAGCTGTCAATAAAATGGATTTTAAAGTGCTTTGTTTTTGATCTGTTTGTTCTGCAGTCATAAGGCCCCCCTATTGCGGTAACACGATCATTCGAAACATGAAAGAGATGACACAGTGAAAATGCCTCGATGTAGTACTGCCAGCCACACTGCAGTCTGAGTAAATCAGAGAAGATAAGTGCAACAACGCAATCGATCTGTCGGAATCCAAAAAGATTCGGGCTAACGGTGGATACAAATTGCAATCCATAAGTCACAGAAGACAAACTATCTCCGTGTCTGGTTCTTTAAGAGATGACCACTTACACCGTCCGGTCAAACGGCATACCGTTATCAGATCTCACCTCAGGGAATGTTCTCCTCTGTCTTTTATAAATAGCTGTGTGTTATCTCCAGCAGGGTCCTGAGTGCCTCTGCTGTCTTGACACACGCTGTTATGCCATTAAGCTTAATTTGTAGTGTCGTTAATGGAGGTGGAGGGAGGCCATTACACAGCCGTCGATACAGACGACATGAGGCTTTTGAGCAGCGTCCTGCCATTGAGACGCAAACGCGTAGAAACCGGGATACTCTCTCGCCGACGTAGACGCTGTCGAAAGGGCCAGCATGGGAAGACCACTATGGTTTTACATGAGCTGTACGTCGGCTACATGATGTTAAATTCAGTGAAGGCTGTGATGTTGAGGAGCAATATTGCACAGAGAATTTGACAAGAGTGTGGCAGCATCCTTGGTCATGTCTAATCCACAGTGACAGCAAGCAGATGAATCAGACTGTGGCCGTTTCACATGCCTCACTGGAGAGCAGACATTAGAGGAGGAGAGCGTCACAGAACTCATTCAGCTTTGCACAAGACTCATGATTGAGTCTAATGACTTCACCTTTTGACCAGACATCAGGCAACAGTTATCCACGCCAAATCCTATTGGATTGTCACGCTTGTGATACAAATCCACAAAACGCCTTCCTGTCACTGAGCCTCAAACAGTTTGCAGTGGCTATGTAAAGCACAGTGCGTTCATACAGGGGCACCAGTACATGACAGGTTCCTCACTCAGTTTTTCTCTCCAGCAGCCTTTTCATATTGAAGACAGATAAGATGCCTGTCACCCGGTTGAGTTACTTCTGGTTGCAGGAAGGATTATCAGCAATGTTCAAAAAGATCTTACATAAAATAAGTAACATTATATCAGGCATGGATAGTATGGGTTAGAGTACATGGTGTGAAGAGTCCCAACTGTCGATAAAGTTCAAGAGATTGCAATAGGTGTTGACATTTGTGAATCCGTGTTACAGATGGACATCTTCCTGGACATAGATCTAGTAAGCAGGGAAATGAGAAGAGTACACATGGGAAAAAGCCAGAATCCCTTTCAATCTCCTCCATCTAAAAAGGAGGTGCATCAAATTGAAAAGGACACCCTATCATATCACTGTACACTGTCAGTGGTCTGCAGAGGTCGTGAGAGAATAGGATCAGCAGGTTTCATCTTAGTGTCCCATGAGGAACGTCCCTCTTTATTTGCACTCCTTCAGTTGAATCGTTCTTTACACAACATTGGTCGATGCCATTTTTCCAATCAGAATGACTGCAGTGAGACACTCTAGACAGCGATTAGAACATTTTTAGGATTGACCGTTCCAGAGTCGTTCTAGGATCGTGGTGACTGACGGTACAACGGTCGACTTTTCCTCCTGCTCAATCAGTCGCGTGAACCCTCGCATGCGTTGCCCTTTTAATCTCGATCTTCTCGTTTTAGGCATGGAGATTGGATTGAATTGGCAGCTATGACTTGGATCTAGTTATTATGCATTGAAGAGACTCACTTTACAATCTGTACAATCGGATGGTTGTCCACATACAAGCCCAGGAACTGAAACCAAGAGTCACATTGTTCTTGTGGATGTGGACGGAACTTTCTTCCACGTTGCATAATGTCATTTTCTTCTACCGTGCGACTGGAAAACAGATTGTGCTGCTTGGGTAGAAGGGACGACATAATCACATGTTTACTCTAACTTGTGTCAGCCTCAAACTCTATATATAGCAGCAAGCAGAGCAATCAAACACAGACATACTGTGGGTAGACACAATTCAAAGCACTAGAGCAAATCGACCTGTCAATTCATTAAAAAAAAAAAAAACTAAGTAGGGTCATATGGATTCTGCACTTAGAGGTCTCCCCTTTGTTGTTTAAAGAGCAGCTGTGGGTAAAAGACCCAGACTCCGCCATTATTATTGATTTCACGCCACCGTACTCGCAAACACATCAACTGGTTTTTGAAACCTCAAATTCCACTTGACTTGAATGCGGCTTCAGTTTGGACCAGTGACAAACATGTGGAGACCTGTGGTGACCATTTTACACAAGAGCAAGGATCAGTTGCTATGGGCCATAGAGAGTAAATCAAAGTACTGCTCTAAATTAGAAAGCTGTACATGTGGCAGAGAACGCACAAAATTGTGTTTGTTTATTTAATGTCATTAGGTGCCTTAGATTGCTTGTAGTTTGACACTAAGGTAAAATATATTTTTATATTACATAAATATATGTTGGCAAAGGATTTTACAAAAATCATTCTGAAGTCATAATTGAATACTAGCTGACAGTTTGTTCTTTCATTCAACTTTTTAGTCAAAGAGATGGCCATAACAACAGCTGTCATGGTGACTAACGATGATGACATCAGCAGTGTTAAGTTATACAGAGTGATCAACTGCAGCCGGTCCAGACACCACCATTATCCTCCTCGGGAAAAGTAGGCTGTTTCCACGAGACGTGGACACGTCTCTTTTCCGTAGCTTGACAGGAAGCTCTGTCCCTCTGCTGGTAAAACACACAGAGAGACTTTGAATGTGTATCTATGTGTCCGTATACATAAACATTTGAACAGACGCCGCTATTCCCACATGACAACCCAAAGACCCGATTAAATCTATCAATTAATAACAAACGACATCTTGTCCGTGTTATTCGACTCTTTACTTTAGAGAGGTGACAGATGTGACAGGACGAAACATTTCACACAATGTTTCAAATGTCAGCAATTAATATGCCATCAGATTGTGTCATTCACAGCCCTTCATCCAATACAACTGACAAAAGGAAGGCATCCAGTCACTAGTGAACTCTAGCGAACAGTACAGAAGTGGTGGGTCCACTCTCTTGCGCAAGGTTGTACCGGTTGCAGTAACTGAAGCCATTATCGAGAAGGCAGAACAAGATAGTTGAGAATGACGTGCCCCATTCAAGACAAAACAATGGGATTCAATCCAAAGACACAGATCAAAGTGAAATTCCAAAATACAAAGTGTCACACCTTTGAACCATCCAACCACTCCTTTATTTGACTGTGACTTTCGAACAGTCAGCCAAGGATGCAGGGTTGGAGTTTAAAGCTGACACTCTCAATCTGGAGGGTGTCTGAGGGTGTGTGGGTATCTTAGAGAGGATGGGGGGGGCTGATTCCAGCTGGATCCAGACAAGATAACAAGGAAGACACTTAGAGGCGTCTAGAATCCAACTGAATGAGTCAGCATCTACATGGTTTTGCTGTGCTTATCTGTGTTCAGGGTATCCTGCACATGAACATGCCACTGCATCGCTTGGGTTACGGCTTTTCCATCAGACAGCGAAAGGGAAAGCTTCTTACCTCATAATCGCAGTTGTCACAAACCAAGTCTCTGCACCTTGATCTGGCTCCCTAGCCAATCTCACCTCGCCCCCCCCCCCCCCCCCCCAAAGAGCCTGACAGAGACTTGATTCGGCAGTACTACTGGCCAGCCAAGTGTCACAACATACATTAGACAGTGGTCTACTACTTTTTCTCTTTTACTTTTAAGATAGTCATCTTATTTTGTAACGTTTGTCGATAATTCATCTCCAAGGTCACTTTGCGGAATGCACGGAGACTTTTTGTCAGAGAGGCAGGGGACACAACAACGGAGAAAAAAAGCTAGAACTGTTGTGTCAAACTTGGTGAGTTTGGTTTCGGCAAAGTATAGTCTGAATTCATCTCGAATGTTATGCAGTCAGATTTGGGGCAAGGATTTTTTGATAACGTTATAATATTTATCTCATGAAAATGTGTTGCATGAAAAAACGATCTCCATTTCGAAGCACGCTCTCTTTTTTGGTCAAATAAAACAGAATGAAAGAGACGTTTCTGTGAAACGTCTGTGAAATTCACACAATGTGAATGCTGGGTTTGACAGTGATATCATTTGTTTAAATGTATATGGGTCTTTCATATTGATTTCAAAGGTTTCAGACCATGACAATAGTAATGTTATGCAAATGTTGTGTCCCTGTGGCAGGCAGTTATCCCACTGAGTGCTCCCTTCCGCGTTTTAAGGTGGCAACATCATTCATACGTTATTATTGCTTGACAATTCCCCAATCATGACTGGACTGGATGGAAAGGGTTACATAATTCAATTAATTTAGCAAATGGATTAGTTCTGCTTAGTAGCAGTCAACTCCTGAAAATATAACTAGGCATTGTTCATCATACAATATTTTCCATTCAGTCTTTCCATGATTTAAAGCCAGTGCATGCCATGACTGCTCATACATAATTACAAGACAACCAAGACTAACAACATAAATTCAATTGTCACATTGACTGTCCATCATCCCAAAGCAAGTTACAATAAGCCATCTGTGACATTGCTGGTTAAAAGATGGCTATGCAAATACATTTTGATTTGATTTGACGATGAGCTGGTTTCGAAATACATATAGAACCCTTCATCACACCTTAACCCTTACAGATGACCAGGCGAGATAGCCCAAGTAGTCGTGTTGCCCCCTACAACATCTGCAGTCCTCACCACCCATCACGTTGGGCAGATCACAGTAGTTAGAACCATTACCTAGCTGTCTAAACCAGGAGGCAGAGGCACATCAACCTTGTTCGACAAGCAAATGAGTCCTAAGATCTCACGATATATGTCCTGATATGTTTATGTGAAAATCCAAACAAGCTAGATGGTCTAATACCGTAACCAACGTTCCGCACTCATAGAGAAATAAGTAGGACAGAATGTGGCTCTGCAGGTGATGTTTCAGAGGTGAGATGTATGTTTGAACTCGCAGTGACACAGCATCCCTTTTTTGAGTTCCATGTCTACCGTGGTGAACTTGATGCTCTCCACCTTAGGTCCATCTAGAGAGATGTGATTGGCCAAGATGAGGTCTGGAGCTGTTGAAGTAAAACTATAACATTTACGTTCCCTTAGTTGTCTTCTTATATATTGTCTGGACCGGCTGTAGTTTTTCACTCTGTATAAATTAACACTGCTGATGTCATCATCGTTAGTCACCATGACAGCTGTTGTTATGACCATCTCTTTGACTAAAAGTTGAATATGTCTTATCACATACTGGCTCTTGATTTAGCATAGCAGAGCCAAGATAACATCAGGACAGGTTACGCCCAAAAGCCTGAAGGAAATAGGCCATATTATCATGAGTAGGATACACAGAAATATTGCATATAATTCTCCATAATCATTTCCCCTAAATCTCAGAAACACAAAATGGTGTAAAGTCTAGACCCACATTGCAGGAACATCTCCAGAGGGAAAGTGGATTAGGAAATAAATGAACAGAAGCCTTACCAGATTGCTGTGCAGAATGCATGAATAGTTTTGCCAGTGGAGATGACACACATCCCAATGACCGGAGCAGCAGCAAGGGACAAAGTGTTGGCACACATGAAAGCGTGGATTTCTCGGTCATATGAAGAAAGTGGGTAGATGTACTGGTTGCTAACTCACTGGAGTGTGATTTTTTGGGTGTATCCAGGGCTTTGAAAATAGGCTTTGCAGATATTATGTGTGCCGGTGAAGAGTGTATCGAAGCATTGGTTAACATTTGACCAGAGAGTTACTAGTTATAGTTACTAGTTATAGTTACTAGTTATAGTTACTAGTTATAGTTACTAGTTATAGTTACAAATTATAGTTACAAGTCATAGAGTTACAATTTATAGAGTATGATGAGGTTTTACGACCTTCTCAACCATTCAGTCATATTAAGGCTGTATTAATACTTGTCACAACAATGTCTATTGATTGTTTTTTATAAGGCATGAAACCCATTATGCATGCTGGCAAGAAGGTTGACATGGGTCTTAGTTATCAGGAAATCCATGGTTCAAATTCATAACAGCAAGACCAATAGAGGGATTGGTGAGATGAAGCTGTAGTTGATGTAGAAGCCTCATTTATAAAACGTCTTCATGAAGAAACAGGTCGATCGTGGCTTTTGACCAAACCTTTAAAACCCTGTGTGTTACGCATTTTCACCAAAAGAGGGCACTAGAGACTCATGTAATCGGGGCCTATTTGCATGAATATGTATCTATTCAACACTTGAAAATTTAAGTATACCTTCAGTTACACTTTGTTGAAACCAACCCATTCCATAAAACATGAGGCAGAGCAAAATTCACTGAAATTAATTGCATGCATCAATTTGTTCAGCCTAACCCCTCCACACACACACTCACACACACACACACACACACACACACACACACACACACACACACCACTACCACACGCACCTTAACGCTCAGAGATTCTACATTAATGATTAAGTTGTCTTTCCAGAGGTCCCTGTGGAGCCAAGAGCCTATCTTAGTCATCTCTCGACATCAGATTCCCCTGTGGTCTTGTCTGTCTGGAGCAGAGCACAGTCACGGTGACTGATGAGTGTGACATGTCTGTCTGTCACTAATGAGGAACCCTGCGGTGAGAAGCAATTAAAGTCACGTGTAGAATCACTACAACCCAGTGAAAGAGGCAGGAACATTTAGTGCATTGTCACACCTGAGGCCGTCGTCTCACCATCAACTCAGGTAGAACCCAAGATGACCATATCAGTTCATACTTCACACATATTGCTTTGCTAGAGAAAATATTCAGTGGCCTACTTCTGTAGTTTGTCGTCCGTCGTGTGTGTTCACGTGTGTGGGGGTGTGTCTGCTACTAACAAAAACCTCTCGCGATACCATTCCGTCACTTCCCGCGACCTGTTGCACCGATTGAGATTAAACTATAGCACTGGATTGTAATTAGTACATCGAAGCAGAAGTAAGGTTTGCCCAGCCCTTGTATGGATACGTTACTAGTTCGCTGATTTGTGTCTTACTAAATGCAATTGTTGCACGAAAATCTGTTTCGTAATGGCCCATCTAAAGGCATAATTTAATGCACCCTACTTACTTTTGTGTACACGCTCCTGTCCTGCAGACATTACTCGATTTCTCATTCTCCTGCCTGCTCCCCTATATCAGTCCGTTAGAAATGTTTGCGTTGCCAATTTGCAGTTCGCCCAAGTATTGCTGATCTTCGTATAATTTGATTACGGCGGATTCAAAACATCAAGGAGATTAAATGCAGTCCTATTATACTTGATACACAAATGATCACGTGACTTAATGTTCCGTTCAAAGTCGACTTGCTCAGTCTGGAGTTTAGCAACGTCTTACACGTTTTCATAACCACCACGATTCATGTACACTGTGGGATTACTTTACATTCTTTCGAACCAGCCTATGTGCCAAATTCTTGTTGAGTCTTCTTGCGTGTCCTTAACTGATCTATTGCCTACTTCTTTCATAGCACCTTAAACCACTGTACGGACCCAAACAGGATGTCAGCACTGAGCGGAAAGGTCCAGACAGTTCTGGGTCCAGTGGATCCAGACCAGTTGGGTCGAACCATGACCCATGAGCACCTTACCATGACCTTTGAGTGCTGCTACTTCCCTCCACCGCCAGGTGACGAGGTGGTGTCGCAAGCCCCACTAGAGATGAAGAACTTGTTCTGGCTAAAGCAAAACCCGTACAGCAGTCATGAGAACCTGCTGCTGCAGCAGGAGACCAGCGCCGTGTGTGCGGAGCTGTTGACCTATCGGCAGGCTGGAGGGGGCACCATCGTGGAGAACACCACTACGGGCATCGACCGAGACCTGCCCACCCTCCGCCAGCTGGCTAAGGACACGGGCGTCCACATAATCGGAGGGGCGGGCTACTATGTGGACTGCACCCACTCTGAGAGCACCAAGAAGATGACTGTGGAGAAGGTGTGGGATGAATGGAAAAACATGGGAAGGGATGTGTGTGTGTGTGTACAAACTGCAGTGGTTCTCTCTACGTAGGGTTGTTCCAGACGCTCCCTGACCAAGCCTAGCTCTCTTCCCCAGCTCACAGACGTCATCGTCAGCGAGGTGCTGCACGGGGCCGACGGCACCGACATCCGCTGCGGAGTCATCGGCGAGATCGGTACCAGTTGGCCAATCACAGCCAGCGAGACCAAGGTCCTGCAGGCCACAGCGTATGCTCAGACCCAGCTGGGCTGCCCTGTCATCATCCACCCTGGGAGGAACCCTGCCGCCCCCACCGAGGTGGTCCGCATCCTCCAGGAGGCCGGAGGTGACATCAGCAAAACGGTCATGTCCCACCTGGATAGGTGAGGGCTAACTGGGTGTGGACCAGAGCGCCATAGGGTTGGTAGTGAGTGTGGGGCTTGAATCCTAATCAGGCTATTTCGGACAGGATTATCTGACAGAACAAAAGTATTAGTATTTTAGTGGTTCTGTTCAAGTCGTTTTATTCAGTCTTTATGCATATTGATGTGGAGAGCTTGGGGGTTGAGGGTTTTAAGTTCAGGACAGCGTTTCTGCATTTCTTATAGAGATGCTGGTTTAATGCCTAGTGACACTGCATCCATTTCGCTTTCAATTAACTTTCTTTCTTTTTTACCAGAGGACGACTTGTGCAGCTCTGCGCACATGTCATGAGTTTGTATTTTTATGCATAAACAGGACAATATTTGACGAAGGAGAGCTGCTGGAGTTTGCCAAGCTGGGCAGTTACTTGGAGTACGATCTGTTTGGAACAGAGATGCTGAACTACCCCTACAACCTAGAAGTGGACATGCCCAGCGACAGTCAGAGAGTCAAGACGTGAGTATACCACGTCACATATCGGGGGGGTTGAAAGCGGACGCCAGAATACATTTATGTTGTGTGTAAATGCGGGTGTGAATACGTGTGCTCCCGTTTTTGTTTTGTTTTTTTCAGCCTGGCATTCTTAGTCAAGGAGGGGTTTGAGGACAGGATCGTGGTCGCACACGACATCCACACCAAGAACCGCTTGACCAAGTACGGCGGTCACGGGTACTCCCATATCCTAAAGAACATCGTACCCAAGATGCTGACCAGGAACATCAACCAGAATCAGGTTGACAAGATCCTGATTGAGAATCCCAAACGCTGGCTGACATTCAAATGAAATAGGCATTAGTGACACTCAACACCCAAGCCCAGATCATGTTCTACACTGACTTTATATTGTTCAAGTAATCCCAATCAGAAAGCTTGTACAAAACCAGTGTCAGAACGAGACGAGTGTCCTTGAGGAATGATCACAGGCAAATCGTCAACAGCACAGTATTGTTGAATCACCTGTCTCTCTGCTAAGAAGAAAACTCATTTGTAGAAGATAATCACCCATTTGAATTGTTGATTATTTAAGCCACGAATGAATCAAATAAGGAATCAAATGTTTTGATTTAAAACTGTACACAAATCAACAAACCACTGTTAGCGACCAACCCTCTTCAATAGCACTCCTTGAATTTTTATGATAAAAGGAAACGTTTTCATTTCAATAGCTTGATTTGAGAAGAGATACTGAGAACATTTGAAATGTGGTTTTGCTTGTTAAGGCTTAGAAATCAAGTGTAATCTAGCAAGACAAAGCAATTTCCTGCCATACAAACTCAGTTGGGCTCCACACTGCTAATTAATTTCCTTTTTGAGTCCTTGTTTTGTTGTTGTGTTGTCTGCAGTAATGACAGCAATAAACAGTCAGAAAACTTCAGGGGTGAAACAGTACCTTGCAGCTTCGTCATCAGTGTGCTTTGTACAGTCACACAATCTAGCCATGGTAGATGACTTGTCCTCATTTCACACAGCGGGTGTTTATGAATGAGGCTGGCTGGCGGGTCGTACTGAAGGACATGTTCTCCTTGTCTGGGAACAGGTGGCCTCACAGTGACTTCACCGCATGATCAATGCCTTCAACACTGCAGAGCATACAGACACATGATGCAACTTTGGAGAGTTTGTTATAGGATTAAGCGTGATTGAATATGTCAACGTGATATTGAGGAGGTGTGTAAAGCTGACGATGGCTACTGAACTGAGAAAGTCTACGTTTTATATACGACTGACTCTTGACTCAGAACTGAACTGTTGCTGGTTTTGATTTCTTTCTTTTCTTTAAAGAAAGACTACGCAGATCTCTTTAAATGGTGTGATTCATTTACTGTTATGGTTTCTCAGATCATTTCACATTTCTAAGGTATATAGGCACACATCAAATTTATTTGACCTGAAAATGAATATTTGGGGTGATTTGTCAACTACTGTAAAGGATTGTAACCATACATAATCCTTAATGTGAACAGACAAACACGTCAGAAAGTACCCATAACCCCCATGGCAATATGACAAGCCTGTTGACTTAAACATTAAACGGTACAATAATTCCAATACACTTGTGTGTTTGGCATCTAATTGCTATATGTATGTTCTATGGCATCCACATTCCACCGCACATATGTGATGTGGTCAAATAGCTCAGAAGACAAATGCAATGATGGAAAGACATTAGTTCACTCAATTTACATCAGTTGAAGTAGCCATTTAAAATAGGCATGCGGTTAATTGCGTTTCCTAAACTGTTCCGTCGCTTCACACGATTGCGCTATGCTTTCTCTGTCTTCAATGGAATGTCAGCGGTGCCAAAGCAGCAGAGAGGTATGAAGGAACCTCGATAAATGGAGAGAGACGTTGCGCCGTCGCTGTTTAATCGGCGTACAATATGAAGCCGGAGAAGGTGCTGTATTTGTTGTTGTTGCCTCCGTGCGCTTTGCCACCATCCAGCTTAATGTAGATCTCGTCACCTGGCTCGAGATGCAAGACAACGCTGTTACTGGCATAGTCGTAATTCTGGTCTGCATCCTGGGCAATGGCACTGGCTCGTACCTGGAGGGCAAAGTTTCAAGTCTTAAATGCTTTATGATAAAATTGCATTCACTTTTTACTGCATTTCTAGTCCATATAGTTCGGTTTCCTGATTTTTTATAAAATTGTTTACCCATTTGAGAGTTTGAATAGGTGCTGTGTACCATGGACAGCTCCACTGCCATACACTGATTCCATACCATATACCACACTGCGCTTCATACGTTAAAACTTTCTATCAAATTATTATGAATAAAATGATACAAATTTAAGAGTACGCTTCTGATCTTAATTTTTCTTATGTTAAGACTATTTCTTTAACCTCGTTTTATTATGTTCGTGCGTGACAATCAACATTCTGTGCGTAAAGGTAATGTGGTCTGAAATCGAAATCGTTCTGTTATTATCTTACAGGACAGAACATTGCCTACATTATCTAAAGGTTGTGACAGATTAAGACTCATCTGGCGACATCAATAAAAGCCTCACCTGGTTGTTTTTACAGAGATCAGCCCACATGCTGGTACCGTCCCCTCCCCGCATTAGCACATGGTAAACGAAGAAGTATATCCCCGGTATTGAACAAGTGAATTTTCCTGTTGTAGGATCATAGTGATTGCCAAGGTTGGTAACCACGTCGTCAAATTTAAGAACTTCGTAACCCTCGTGTTGTTTTTTCAGTCCGGCGTAGAAAGCAATCTTGGGGACAGTGTTGTATGTTGCTGCGCTTATCGCACCAGTGGGACCATTTTCACCAGGTGGTCCAGGTAATCCGGGGCGGCCGGGTTCCCCCCGTTCCCCAGGTGGGCCGACGGGTCCAGGCGGTCCTGGTACCCCCAAAGGTCCCCTTGGGCCTATTCTACCAGGGCGGCCAGGCTCTCCTTTTGGCCCCTGAATAAATGTGGGTAAAGACTGGACTAAACGACTGTCTCTTATTGTGTTAGCTTTATCTGTAGCTGTGGACTTTGTTCCGTGTGGATCACACACCATCTGACAAGATCCGAGCATTTCGTAGCGAGCTGATGTTCCAGCGGAGTTGACCACGACCGGGATGAGTATCACCAACACCAGCACCATGATTACTCCACAGGCACCGGCTGCGATCATCTGCGCTCTGCCGATCGGTCTTCTCCGAGTGGGTCGGACTTCCAGTCTGCTTCTGGATGTGCTTTCGATAAAGAAATAAAAATATCGGTGCCTGTGTTTCAATGCCAAGTTTTAAAGTTAATATGTTGTCATGAATTTGGTATATTATGACTCTTCACCGTCTCCTCAATTTATTTACTCTTTTACGCACAGCAACGTCCGCTTTCTTTTCTTATTTTCATAAAAGTGCTCAAATGTATCTTTGGATAAATCACAAAAGTGGTATTCGTGATGTCAAGGCTGCGCTGCTTGTTTCATGGATCAAAGCAAGAGCAAGTGAAGGTTCCACGCTGTCGGTGCACGAGAAAATACGAACAGGATTTGAAAATGTGAACGTGGGTGTTTGGAGCGGGAAAGAGAAGGAGGGCGGCACTGATGGATCAGATGCTGAGGTTAGCCATAAATAAATAAAAATCACGACGACACCCATTGGTTACTCGCGAAATTCAATACCTCCTCTTTCACTGCTGCTGTATCTACCACAATTGATCACTCCATCAACAGACTTTTACCCAATATTCTAAAAGAATCCTGAAGTAATTCGTGTCCAAATATATGTCCACTAGTGACTGAAGTGAGGTTGCATTGTACATATCTTCCAACAGTTCGAGCATGATGCCTTCTGTCTTAACATGACTGCAGAGAGGGAGAGGAAGCTGGCTGGGAGCTGTGGTGGAACATGGACAATTCAAACACTTTGCCAAGGGTCCAGAACCAGGCCTGACAAGGTACTGCACTCCATTGGCAGACAACCTGGTGACCCCAGCTCCCCAGTGTGACCCCGATCCCCCTTGGCCAATTAATCATTCTGGAAGAAAATCTATTGAGCTACAAACAGAGGAGAAAAGTAAAGAGCATGTGGGGGAAAGGTGGAGGGGTGAGGGGGTGGTGGTGGGGGGGAGTCTGCGTGTGTGGTGGGGGGTTCATGTGTGGAGAGAGGAGAGAGGTGGTCTGGAAGAATCTTCCCTTTTTCGTTCCTCTCCTCCGTTGTGACTTACCGATGAGTGTTCCATTATCTCAGCCAGGTGGATTTACCGCAGTGAAAAACCGCAAAAGGTGGAAAATTCGAACCAGCCCTGCTTTTACACAACGGCATCATACTGTCAACATGCGTGACGTTGTTCGTTGTGATGTAACAAGATAACGCCCACAAAACAAACAGAAGAAGCCGCCGAGGAATCTTTATGCGCGACAAGACAGGCGGTGCGGAACCTCACCAATCATCAGACAACCCGCTGCATGAGAAAGGCTGCACGGATAGAGAGAGATGGATGGAAGGAGCTGGGGAGCTGCGTAGGATGCACAGGACTGAGTGATGAGGGCCTAATTGCTGCAGTCAAGGACGGATGATGAGAGGATGCTGCATGCAGAGCGTGCCCCCTGTGGTCGATGGCTGTGTCCTGCCCAGGGGAGCAGGCGATAAGAATAGGACACCCTGGCGACTTTGGATAAGACCCTCAATGAGAGTGGGCGATGCGCTGGGTTGAGGCCCTGGATGAGCCAATGTCAGCCCTCCAACGAGACACCCTGAATACGGTTCTACGTGAGGCCCTGGATGAGCCAATGTCAGTCCTCCAACGAGACACCCTGAATACGGTTCTACGTGAGGCCCTGGATGAGGCCCTGGAAGAGACTTCATGAATCTATCTTTCATTATAAACAATAAACTGAAATGGATGGATACAAGTCTGGGATGGACACACATATGCATACGTATCCACGTGACATGCACACACGGTTACATGGTGTCTATGAGTCAGCGAACACTTGTTGCCGATGGCCTCTTCCCCTCCAGCTGGCATTGGCCATCAGTGACTCAGTGGGACGTGAGGACAGAAGCCAAACTTAGTATGTTTCAACACTTTATTGCCGAAAAGACTGAGGAGATAAACAACTGTCATCAGCCCAAATATACACTCTCTCACATTAACCTACCTGTCCCAAAAGAATCTTCAATAATACCTTACGATCTCATGTTGAAAATGTACTGTTAGAAAGAAGTAGCGAAAATACAACTTGACGTGGGCTTTGACAGTTTACTTTTTGACAGTCTACTTGGCCTTGTTGTGGGGTTGATTTCTAATCAGTCAGGACTGGCTCTGTGAAAAGTGATGGTCTCTGACAACTGGACAAGCAAGCATTCACAGGTCATGAATTAAACATGTTGGCAATTGACTGGAGTCGAGATGTTTTTTTCTTTTTACATTCTAATGAGAAACGAGGCGGTATGTAAAACTTTTTGGCAGTTTTGCTTGTTGTGATATTAAATATGTATAGCAGGTATAAACTGACAAAGGTGATCTAATGAATTCAGCTAAGGCTGTGGCAAAGAAAACAACACTGTCTGTCAATACACTGCTTAGACCCACGAGCCGCAAAAACATGTCAAGCCATGTCCGTTTCACAAGAATGGAATTATATACTGTTCTCTTCAACACTGACCACACATTTACGTTTAATAAATTAATGGAGTTTTTTCAATCAACGATTTGCCATGAGTCATTGCATCGTTTTTAGAGGACATGTGCTCCATAGTGTTTTTCACACCTTCTGTTCGATCTAGTTGATATGGCTTGGTTTTTTTGTAGTTGTTTTTTTTGATGTAATAATTCTTCAAACGACTGCCATAGAGAAGAAAGAGCAAACATTTGAAATCGGTAGGGAGTCTTGCCACACCACCACCTCCTCAAAGCGTGTCCCGTATTAAGAGAACAGCGATGACATCACCCCTAGAACCAGCTTTGTTCTTTGGAACAGGACTAGCCTCACATGCACACTGCTCAGTAGAATATCTGTGTAATGTCTGTGTGAAAAAAATCCACTCAAACCATCTTCAAACCCAAATTCTAACATATTCACTCATCAGTGTGGATAGTTATCAGGAGACAGACAGCCATTATCTACTGGTATAGGCCCAAACATGATGTATCAGAGTCTACGACAATGGGAACATGTCCTCAATGTCCATCAGATCGACGTGCAAAGCTTTCTTTCTAGAACGTGATCTGACGTGCAATAATTGCAAAGGTGGGTGGAAATGCGACCAAACAAAATCTCCTAAATCAAAATAAGCAGATTGATTTTCAGAACGATGCCAATCGATGCCTAGCCTGTTGATGGCATTAGGGGGCGGAGTGTCACATTTGCCAATGAGATTGAGCAGTAGAAAGGAGCTTAGTGGCAAATGAAATGGAGAAGCGTAAACACACCATCTGGAGGCTACAGAGAGCGATCAATGACTCCAGTCTGGGATTGATTAATTACCCTGAGAGAGGTTCTGAGGCACTGCTACAGCAGAGACACCAGATCACAACAAGATTTATCACCCAGGCGAAATCTCTGCTCTACTAACTCTCACTTTCTCTCTGTCTTTCTCTATGTCTGAACCTAGATTCTAAGTTGTACGTGTCATGGGAGAGGGATCAGCAAGCTTCAGGCTCCAGGGAAAAGCTGTAAAAAAGCCCCACTGGTAGACTTCCTGAGAGGATCTCATGAGAGACATGTCACATTTGCCTCATTACGCTCTCTCGGATTCACACATATATAATTAAACATCTAATCACAATGAGCGTAGTCACATTTTCTCCCAGTCAACAAGTCCGCAATTACCTTCAGACCAACAACAGCTCATCAACTCCGGGTAGCGTCGACGCTTCGGTTGTTAGGGCCCAGGTTCAGTCCCAACTCCGATGTTAGAAATCTACACTTAGGATTGCACATGTTTTTTTTGCTCAGACAATGAACTTGCTGATTGGAGATGAGGTCATTCCAAAAGCAGATCTTATTGTAGGTTCCAAAATGAAGGTACACATTTCTTAACATCCTGTAATTGCTCTGTAATAGCAGTTGTGAGAGTAAGCTATGGTAATCAAAAGACTGAAGACACCGGAGCCAGAGGTGGAGCAGCCAACACAAGTCTGACAACACAACTGCTGTGTGCATCGAAAACTCTGGAGAAAAAAAGAAGAGAACAGTGCACCTTTTTATTTCCTTTTTAAAGAAGTTGAGAAGGAGCATTTTAATTAAGGAACAGAAAGGCGCAAATCATTTACCCTTTTGGAAAAAGGTTCACTTGTCTCTTAAGGTTGAAGATTCTTCAGTATTGTGTATGTGCTCTCCTCTTGCGTTCGTGCGTAAAGATAAGCCAAAATAGATAGAAACTATTTGAGCGAAGGATGGTGTGAACTTGAAGAGTGTGAGTTGTAGGGCAAAATAAACGAATCCTACCAACGTCTGGACCACGAATTATTCATCCTGACACTCGTTCTCTATTGTGCTAAGAAAGGCCTGTGCTGTCGCTACTCCCACAACGGAGTGAGAATCAATCACGACTCTCACATTCTGATTCTCGCATTATTCCACTGGTTGAGCTAAATGGCATCCAGCATTAGGACATCTGTTGGTCAAAAAAGGGAATGCCCTTTTGCCAACAGATGGTCTCTCGGTTTTCTTGGGTGTCTGTGATATTAAGGCAGCTGTCCATCCTCATGTGCAGAATGAGCAATTGGCGAAGTTTCTTCTTTCTGCAAGTGGTGAAGGCTGGCACGCACCTCTCTCGCTGACCCAGTTCTCCGCCTGACTAATCAAGACCTTTGAACTCCACAATGACCTGTGAGGGAGGTTTAGATCAAACGAGAGGATGGTGACCGGAGGGAAAAAAGTGCAGGCAATGAAATTAGGGAGAGAGAGCCATGAGGGAGGCGTGTCTTGCTGTGAGAGTGAACAGTGAGTGGCACAGGATAACAAAGCAGGACTTAATTAGAGGTAGGGCTCTGCTTTGTCAAAGATAATTAAAGTTGGCAGTGGCAGCTGAGAGAAACAAAGCACATTTTTCAAACAACGAAGCGCATTTTAATTGACATAAAAAAATACATCCATCGGAAAATACGTCAGTCGTTTGAAGAACCGTAAAGGTATATTTGGATATATGTAGAAATGTCATTGATTATAAACTGTAGTACAGAAACAGAGTAACTAGCCTTTTTAAATCAATTTAAAGAGACCTCATGGGAAACTCATAATCCTGACAGCTTTAGCTGGGGACAAACAGCAGTCAGCCACCTTCCTGGTGTGTGTGTGTGTGTGTGTATGTGTGTGTGTGTGTGCGTGTGTGTGCGTGCGTGTGCGTGCGCGTGTGTGTGGGTGGGTGAGCGGACTGCTGTGCGTGACGGCAGTCGGCTCCTTGCTCTCCATGGGGGGTCTGGAAGGCACTGTAGTCATCTTTATTATTTTGATCACCGACAGCTTTGTGGTTGTTGGTCTTTGATGACCTTGAAATGTGTTTCCCAAGAATATGAAACATGTGAAAATCCCCTTATTCCGTTATTAAAGCATCAAAACATTCAACTTCATAGAGTCACAGGAGGTATAAGCCCGGATCCACATTTGCACCTCTTTGTATCAAGTGTTGGAGAGAGGGGACTGTGGAGTCATCATGGTGGTAGAGAGAACATGACATTTCTCCAGCTTTTCCCCTTCTCTGCCTTTCGTGTATGTTGGGGTCCCAGAATGGTTTCCCAGCATTCCTCTCTGATAGAATGTTCCATCAGTTTATCATACAGTCATAACATCATATAGTAGATGTAAAGTACAGTGAGTGAGCAAGACAGCCTAGCGGAGGCCAATGCATCCGTAGCGATTGCTAACGTAGTTGGTGTGCCTCAGCAGAAAAGGATTTATTCGTTGCTAATAGTCTTGTCGAACACACAATATGAATGATACATTTCGTCTTTATTCGGCATACATTAAAATCAGCCCCCAGCTCATTTTCACAAAGAGCTTGACTTGTACATATATACAGTATATGTGTTTATATTTCTACATAATTTGCCATCACCAAGGACTGTTGTACATAATCTCAAAGTCCTTCATTAGTTCTGAATGGTGCTTTCTTGTGACTGTACTTTAACAGTACAACACCGTACTACTCCCTCAGTGGACATCAACACTTGTACACTCACACATCCTAGACGTGTGAAACGCTTGTACATTGTTATGATGTCAGATAGAAATACACATTATATGAATCTACATAAAAAACATTTCCCAGTTGGTGTCTCATAGTTGAAATTAATATAAATGACACTTTAGCCTGTGTGTACATGGCTTGGCATCTTGTAGGGAGCTAAAGTGCATTGTCATAGTGACCACCAAACAGCCACTGCAGAAAAGGCACTGGGAGGCAGATTCATTCAGAGGCTTGCTATAAGCGGTCTGTTAACAGATTGGCTGACAGACAGGGGTGGTTAGGAGTACCGCTGAGTGAACTGCTGGTGAAAGTCCTTCACTTTTTCCAGCAGAATCTTTAGCTTGTCAGCTGAAGGCAAAATGGTCATTCTGGAAAAGGGAGGAGGGGTTTAAGGGCCAGGTACATCAGTGCATAATACACTCTAAACTATGCACGCTCACACTCCACAGTAATCGATTAGCTAGGTGCGGCAGGCCTTTGAGCGAAGATCATTTCACAAAAGGAAAATGAACACTATTTCTTTGAGAGAGAGAAAAAAAGAGAAGAAAAACCAGAGTGGAGGTGAGTAGAACCTAACCTGAAGTGGTAGGTCCCTTCCTTCTGTCCGAAGCCACTACCAGGGACCAGGCAGATCCCAGTCTCCTCCAGCATCTTCATACAGTAGAACATATCTGGAGCTTGGCCCATTTCCTGGACAAACAGGCCCCACATCAGGCATCAACAGCATTGAACATCCTTTTTTTTTTATAAAGGCTATTTGAGTCAGGGAGTGGCAGATTTCCAATAATGGCCAGTGGTTGGAGGTCTGACCTGGGCCTCCCTGATAGCTCTGTCTGGCAGGGTGATGCGGGGGAAGGAGTACATGGCCCCCTGTACAGGGTTGCAGCTGATGCCAGGCACTGTGTTCAGAATCTGCTCTGTCAGAAAGGCCTTCTCTGCCAGGGCACCGAGGGTCGCAGTCCGCTCCTGGACGAGGGAGGGAAAGGGAAGAGAGAGAGAGAGGGCAATGACATGAAAGGCACAGATAGTCAGATGGAGAGAAATGCTATGTAAAACTAAGAAGCACACGAGAGCGATGCATCGCTCATCTGGTGGAGTGTCTCTGAGGGATCACGAGAGACATGACCGATTCGAAAAAAACAATCGACGACGAGCATATTCTCCAGCACTTTAGTCTACAGCAAGACCAAGATCCTCACTACTATGTGTGAGTGAAGTCACGGCTTAATTTCATTACTCTCTGCTCAACATCACACTTTTTCCTCAAAAGGACCCCATCACGAACATTACGCACCAGACATCGACACTTTAATTCATCCACGGATCCAGCATCGTGTAATGACAGCAGCACTTAGCAGTACTCGTGCATCAGCGTCTCTGCATGAAAGAAAGGATTGTTTGTTTTCGAGGCGTGTGAACTCTGGGCCCCCAGTGACAGAGGGTCACTCGTGCGCGTCCGTTAGGAACGTTACCTCTCGGGTGTTGAGGGGAGTTGACCACCAGGTCCATCCTCTCTCTCTTGGGAACGAGCGGGTCCACAGCACGGACAGGACACCGATCCTTGTTTTTCTTACTGCGTGTGATGCGTGCCTACCCCTGCAGGAGTCCATGTTGGACTTACACACTCCATGTAACCTCCGCGGAAGCCGCACCATAGCCAGTCTACAGGCAGCGCGACGGCTTTATACTTCTTGACAGAACATGAGCCGCCTAACCAACACTTGATTTACGTGGTCTACTTCAGGGTCTCACACCACTCTAAGACGACTCCTGTAGAAAAAGGTACTGGCAGAGTGCACAGGACTCCTTATCACATAGCAAGACTGTGCTCTCCCAATGCGATACTGTGCCTGCGCGCGTCTCCTCCTGTCCCAGCTACGCCTTCTTCCCACTGCCCCATGCACATTGGTTTGCAGTATTTTCGTACAGAAGGATCTCTCCTTTTGGCATTTATACGCCAGAAGCGCACACCCCAGTGTCACAGAGGAAGGAGCTGACCTAGATGAGTGCTTTCTTGGCAGCGAGTGACCCGGTGTTTCGGTGAAACATTGTCTTCCTTCGCAGTAATAGTCTAGTGTGCATACTGCTGCTTCTTTTTATGTGTAGTGCGTGTACATGTTAATTATTGTTAAACTAGCCGAGAGAAAACTCGTGTTGCGCATGTGTATCCCATTGAGATCGATACCAACTCACTTGCGACGGACGTTTAGTTTCCCATATGCGACAACCATTTTCATAGAGTTTTCTATTCCTATATCCTCTTTTTTATCTTGCTTGCTGCAATGCTGGCATTTTCCATTAGGGATCAATAAAGTACTGTCTCCTATTACTATTATTTCTAACAACTGTAACAAGAGGTAGGGAGTGGAGATCCATGGTCCTCATGAAGATGTAGTGCATCTCAGGAGGCTGGCTTACTCTCCCATGTAGCACTTGGAGGTGGAGTGGAAGGAGGCCAGCTCCACAGTGTTGGAATACTCTGGTCCCATCTCAAACAGAACCTTCTTGAAGGAGTGGAACTGGCAGCCCTCTGCATACACATTGTCCTGGTACACCTGGAAGGAGGCCCAGATTGTTAGACGGTTCAACGGCTCATCCAATGCAGGGAACGTAAGGTTTAAATGATGGTCAGAGTATTTTTATGGCAGGTTTCTCATGAATCGAACTGTCAACAGTCTTGTTTTAATTGTACCTCATCAGCCATTACGAACAGGCGCTCCTTCGCAGCGAATCGGATCACATCCTCAATACACTGCCTGCTTTGGACCTGGCCTGTCAGGGAGATGGAGATATATGAGGAAGCGTTAGAGTTGGATCTCTGTTCTGTGGCGCCATCTATTGATCAGCCTGGTAGAAGCACAAACACTGTCAGTTTGATCTCCCTTTCAAGTAATGTCACCCTACTGCAACATCAATCTAGATGTGATAGATTTTTCCGGATGGATTGATTTCCAAATCCTTTTTCGAACACTAACACTTTGACTTGATTTGACGCATGAATATTTCCATCACAGTCAGGCCTTAAGTCTGAGTTGACATTTGTCTCGATGGGTGGGTTGACCGACCTGTGGGGTTCCCAGGGTTGATGATGCAGAGGGCCCGGGGGTTGCAGTGGCGTCTAGCCTCCTCCAGAGCGCGATGCAGCTCGCTGATGTCCATGCTCCAGCACTGCTCCTCGTTCAGGTAGTAGTTAATCTGCACGGCGCCCAGCTCGGCCAGGGCGGCCGAGTAGAGGGGGTACTGGGGGATGGAGATCATGATCCCAGTCCGTGTATTGCCCTTGCCACACACCAGCAGCTTCAGCATGGTCTGACCGACAGAGGAGAGAGAGGACTCGAGTGAGAGACTAACACGGTACATAACAGGGTACCTCACCAATAGTCTGACAGCGTCCCTTCACGCTGTGTACACCCTTCTTTCACACGCACGTTAGAAACGTAGCTCATTATTATTTTTAAAATGTGTGTACCACAATGCCATCACTTGCTCCCGTGGTGAGGTAGATGTTGTCTGGATCACTTGGTACACCTCCGTCCCTGCGTTCAATGTAGCTGGCCACATCCTGACGCACACAGTCTATACCCTGACTGGCGCTGTACGCACCTGAGGAAGACACAAGCACAAGGAGAGTCCATAACCAAAACTTCTCTTTCCACTTCACGTTACCTTTAGATGTTGGAACATTATAGAGGCTTAGAAGGTCTCATATTCCCCACTAATTGATTTAGGTATCCTCTTTTTCACATACCGAGTTGTTAAAATACAACATACCCAAACTGCTGCCTCCGCAAGACTTCAAAATGCGACGCGCTCTGCTTTTGGCATCCTCTGGAAAAGTATTGACATTCAGGAGTTCTGGGTATGTGCACAGTGCCAGGACCTTGAATACGACAGAGGCAGAGGAAAAGGCGGGGAGCTTAGGTGAGACAGAGGTAGATAATGACGATGATGCAGGACAAGCTGAGGTAGGAGAGCACGATCCAAAGAACTGAGCTTTATTGACACCAATTGAATAGATAAACCAGGGAGGGAAACGAGCAAATATAACTTTGGAAGTAAACACAAGGGAGCAGGTTACTCACACAGCAACACAGCAACCCCAAAAAAACTACAGCTGGGTGTTTAATGACGAAACATGAGTGTGTAGGGGGGAGCGAGGGAGAGAGTGAGAGAGAGAGACAGAGAGACAGAGACAGAGGACAGGAACACACTCAGAACACAGACACAGACCAATAAAGACCAACAGAAAGGTAAGTAGGGGGCAGGGAAAACACCCAATGGAAAAACTGGGGCACAGCCAGGGCCATGACATGGGGACCTAAAACTCAGTGACATACCTGTCGAAAGAAGGTGATTGGCTGCTGGCCCATCGCATGCGCGTCACCAATGTTGGCCTTGATGACCTCAGTAAAGGGCTTCTTGACCCCCTGCAAGGCAGACAAACAAGGCACACAAAAAAAATACACAAAAGTTAAGGAAAACATTTGAATTTATTCCATCTGAAATGCCAATATTCTGCTCACATGCAATCCTCCAACATAAAAATTTTAAAGTAATTAAAGGGAAAACAGCACCCAAACGATTAGTTTAGTTTTCCTTTGAGAGTTTATTTCAGTATCAATATCAAAGCATACTGACAACCACTACTCATGCTATACCTCACGAGAGACCAGAAAACTCAAACTGACACGTAGAAACTACACCTCGCAGAGTAGGCTTATTATAATTATATATTAGCTTAACTTCAACTTTGTTGGGGACACCTGGGAACATGGAAAAACAGACCATTTGTAACACCTTATCAACTGTCAAATAATTATTTGTCAATAAAAGTCAATAAAAGGGCCTTTCTTTGCTCTGTAGGTCCTGTCTGAGGATCTTCTGTCGAACACAGAAATGAGGATGGGGCTTCACTCTCTCCTCAGTCAGTCTCCAGATGTTTGCCATTTGACACCCACAACAACATGCTCAGCAGAGCAGTCTCTGCTGGAACGCACTGAAGCCCAGCAGGAATCAAATCAGTCCCTCTGTTGTTTCAGAGGAGAACTTTAACCCAATCCAATAGCACTAGCTGTACTGGTAAAACTTCAGAAAAAAGTACAACCTAGCTATTGGTCACCCAATAGAGGTGTCTCTCCCTTCCGACCAATCAAATGCCAGAGGGGGAGTGTTGAACCTGTGTTCAGAGGACCTCCCATTCATGACAAGAGGACCCTTTATTGCAAAAAGGTCCGTACAAAATGAGAGCCAGTCTCTTGTCTCTGAGAACATTCTAGAATTCCTGTGTGCCTGAGACGGTTTTATCACTGCATAAAGGCTGGCAAACAAAACTCTGTTGACAAGCAGAACCAAATTACGTTGTAAACATACTATCGGTGGTGTATTCCATATCTGTGGGCAACTGTAATTTGCACTGTCATTTGGAGTGCTCGCAAATAAATAGGAAAAACGAAATCCATATGAAAATATGTGATCTCTACTGACCTAATGGCTACATAGTACCACTTCACAGTGGTAAAAAGACTGTTAATAAAGGATTCTTTGCTACATACAAGAATGTGTGGGAGGAATGTGACAGCAGCAGTGCGTTCCCCTCTGTCCCCATGGATACTTTAGGTTTTAGCAGGCATCTCGGTGGGCCTCCTGCTCAACCAGCCATCAGCAAAGAACCAATGACTCTCAACTGCAGTGGATGACGGACATGGACATTTGTTTTGCACTTTAGTATTTTCATTTTCTGTTTCGTATCACAAATAGAGGAACTAGAGTAGAGTTACAACGTCGCCATCTCAAGTACGAGTCGGTGGCTCAACCCATAACTGAGATGCACAAGTTCCCAACTACAATGTCCTCCTGGGTTAAATTCTAAAAATTCTTGGAGGGAGTGTGTGTAAAGTTTAGGATGGGGGAGGGGAGTGTGTGTGTGTGTGTGTGTTGTGTGGCTATCTTTGGAAATGTCTCAGTGTGTATTATTTCTGTACCCATTGGACTACCATGTGAGATACAAAAAGCTTTTGTGCTCGGTTTTCCCAAAGAAACCTAACACGTCCAGGCGTAACTCACACAGTAAAGGTACTATTGAAAAATACAGGCTTGACCAGCGAAACTTGGAACAGCCTCTATAGTAGAAAGAGACCACTCATCTGATAGGCCAACAGCAGGAGCGATTAAACTGAGAATGACAATGAAACTCCCTTACACCTGCTGCCAAAAACACACTCATTCAGACAATCTAGACACTAGATACATGCTTTTGAAACATCCAAAGTTTGTTTTAATCATGCTCACAACGACGCCTCACACTGTTGCACATCCCACAATCCCAGGTTTGAGTCACAGCAAATAGAAAAGACAAACCAATGGATCCAAAGTTCATTACAACTCTACCATCTGCCCATAGATGTCATGACCATGACTGCTCCCCCCCCCTCCCTGCACCCAGCCCTCAGCCCAACCCCCCACCTCCCTCCAGCTAGCAAGGATCACTTAGCAGATGCTCCTGGATACAGGAACTCTAAGGTCCCACTTACCACACAAGACTGGGCTCTGTAAACTATAGAAGAGATCACTAGCCTTGGTTTCTAATAGCAACACTTTAAATAAAGCAAGAGGAGGAGGTTCGGGGTTTAACCTGTGGATAACAGGAATCCCCATGAACATTTGAGGACCAGAGAGGACAAACCCGGATCAAACTGGGTTCTTGACATCAATCTTCCAAGCCATGTTGCACTGGATGAACTCCTTGCATGTTGACCAAATGCTTGGAGTCAACAACTTCAATGAGCTTGTGAGTGGGTCATTGCATCTCAGAGGGTGGCTCCCTGTGTGTTTTTGGCACGTCTTGTTAAACGACAGATCCAGGGATTAAAGGGCCACACACCCTTTGGTTTGATGTTTGTGTTTTGGCAATGTTGACATCATTGCATGGTTGAGTGGCACATGTGTCCCCAACTAACTTCAGAGTTGGCAGAAATGACAATGAATGACTAATTGCTAGACTTTGACATGTGGGTGGTTAAACTGAGCAGTTTACAATTAAAGAGGGTGTGAGCAAAGGAGGTAAGGATCACAGTCTTCCCATTGGATAATATTTAGTGGGGTGGAACACTGGAACATGTGTGCAGAAATACAAGGGGGAGACCAGTTACATTTAAAAGTAAAATCGTTTATGTGGTGTATTTCTTAGCCATCAATTATAACACGTCACTGGTGTGAGGTTAGACGTTAGAACGCTAGACTTTCACAACAGTTGGATTATACAATATTCACGGATCATTTGTCTCGTGCATAAGGCTGCGAGTGAATTGCATTTCTGTTTTCGCTCCCTGAGCAACAATAGCAGTTCACTGTAAGCCTTAACCCCCCCCGCCCACCCCCCCCCCCCCCCCCCAAATATCAAAGTGGTCTAGATAAGCGCCCCCCAACGTGTTACAGTCTACGCGTGTCTTGTGTGTCAAACTATGAGAGCCTAGGAGTCAGACGACCCAGTCTGATGTTAACTTTGGGAAGACCCGTGGCAGCACGGGTCTTTTGTTGAAAATGCAATAAATTGTATAAATGAATACAATTCTAGACATATAGCATAATTCAAGCCATAGACATACGTTACCTCTTTTAATTCCTTCTCAATTTGCACTGCGCGCTGCACAATAGGTCCGCGCACAGCATATTCAACCTTCTTCACGGTGGGGTTCATGGTGTCGACAGTTAACACCTTGCCCCGAGAGGCCACTCCGTTTTCGGACATTCTCTCTTGAACACGACCCCTCAGCGCTGAGCTTATTCCTAAGGTTCTAACAATGGAATAAAAAGGGGACAGCGGAGAGGATATCATCATCGACCTGACAGTGGATCCCTGGTGCCAAGAGGCAACGTGTGCCCCGCTGCTGAACATCAAGTAATTTCGCCCCTTGACTGAAATACGCAAACTCCTGTACGGCAACATTGCATCAAATTTCTTTAACACTTTTATGAAGTAGTTCAGCCTCTGCGACCACCGTCACCCTCGACGAATGCAATAGTGTGTCGTTGCACAACCGCCACACGTCAGGAAAAAAGCGGCCAGACCTTTGAACCTCACAATTAAGATAAGACGTTAAAACAGGGAAAGTGTAATATACTTTTCTGTGGGGATGTTAAAGCTCTCGTTCAAGTACAGATTGCTCTCTTTACAGTGTTTCTACTTGTTGTGATGTTGGTTATGCTGTGGTAGTGTAACCTTCTGTTTTTTTTAGTGTGGTGTATCCCACCCCATCTCTCCGCCCCAAATATTACGGCACGTTAGGTTTGTCAATCAAAGGTCGGTTCTTCCGGGGTTACCAAAACGGACAGGACAGAAAAACTTGATGAATACCTTATTGCGAGAGGACGAGTGGGTGGACGCTTCCCAAAAAAAAAATCTTCTTTGCTGGAGTTTCGTTGGGGGGAAACTTTCCCTCTTAATTTCTTCGGGCCGGACCCTCAAAAAACAACCCGCGTTTTAGATTTTTTTTTTCTTTACTTTTTTTGGGGGGAGGGAGGGGACTTTGCGGGGCCCCAAGAATGTCTCTTTTCCTCCCCCCCCCCCCATCGC
>BROE01000001.1:2942456-2977456 GCA_036571765.1 Plecoglossus altivelis
AATGCTTGAGAGTGGACACATGATGCTTGTCCATCACCATACTAAACTTCCAGCAATGTATGGAGCATGAATATGACAATGAAATGCACAATGCTTACGTAGGATCTTGAATAGCACAATTAGGAGCGTAGCCACCCTGGATGTCAAAATATCAAACATATAAGCATAGACAGATTACATATAAAAGCACGTCTATGCAGCAAAGAAGTGTCAGCTAAGTATCCAAGATTTCATATAATCCCCATTGCGATAATATTAGTGTTAGTGGAGTGGAACAACTTGAACATTGTAGTTGCCAGAAAATACAAGGGGAGACCCAGGTTACATTTAAAAAAGATAAAAATCGTTTTAATGTGGATGTTATATATCTTAGCGCATTCAGATATGGTATAATCTATCTTGTCTTACTCCGCCTGTAGGTCTTTGCCAGGTTATGACGTTCTAAGAACGCGTTAGAACTTTTCACAATCTAGTTGGATTATAAACAATATTCACGGCATCTAGTTTGTTCTCGTGACATAAGAGCTGCAACGAATCTGCAATTGCATTTCGTTTTACGCGACCTTCTGAGCAAAACATAGCAGTTCACTTAGCCTTACCCCCCCCCCCCCCCCCCCCCCTCCCCACCCCCCCACCCCCCCCCGTTCCCCCGCCCCCCCCATGACCCCACGAGAGCCACACTTCCCCACAGTCCCCCGCGTCAAACCGCCTCGCGTCCCGCGAACCTCCTCGCGCTCTCGCAGCCACCACCCTCCCCGGACCGCACGCCGCCGTCGGAGACCGACACCTCCATCGCCCACACCCAGCCCCATATTCAGACCCCCATACCCCGCATCAGACCCCCGCCCCGCATCTTGATTCCGATCACCGCAGCCCAGCTTCTCCCCGCACCCCAGCCCGCAACAGACGCCGCCGCCTCTCCCCGGCCAAACCCTTGGACAAACACAAAACGTCCACCTCGCACGAGAAAAAAACACTATTCTGGAAAACAAACCCTACTTCCCCCCTCTACCCACACCCCCGTCCTAGATCTATCGCCAGTTCATCGATGCCCTATGACCTCCGTTTCCCCCTCCCCTACCTCCCCCCCCCGTCACACCACCCCACCCACTCCCCCCCCCCCGCTCCCCGCCCCCCCCCCCGCTACTTGCCCCCCACCCGCCTCTCCCTGCCCCCCACACCCCCCGCCCGCACACGCCCTCCCCCACCCCCCCCACCAGGCCCTCCACTCAACCCCAGCCCACCCTCGTACCGCCCGCCCTCCCCCCACCCGTCCCGTTTCCCACCGCCCCCCCCTGTTGATCTCGTCCCACGCTCCCCACCAACCCGAACCACGATGCCATGTGACATGCACTCTAATCGCCAGCCCGTTATTCACCCCCGCGCAGCCCCACCCAACCCCCCGACAAACAAACTACGCCTCCAGCCTCCAGCCTCCAACCCCCCCCCTCCACCTCCCCACCACCACCGCCCCCCTCCCCCCAAAATACGCCCCCCTACCGACCCGCCATCCACCCGCCCCGTCCCCGCCCCACCCCTCCGCCCCACCACCCGACCCCGCCCTCTCCCCCCACGCGCCCCCCCCCCCCCCCCCCTCCCCACCCCCCACCTCCCCCAGCCCGCTGCCCCCCCGACCAGAACCCTGCCCCCCCACCCCCCCCCCCCTCCGCCCCCCCCCACTCCCTGACCGACGACTCCAGAACCACACGCCCACTCAGCACAACGACCTCTTCTTACCCCAGACACCCCACCACCCCCCCACAACCGGCCCCCCACCCGGCCAGCACGCCCACCCCAAGCCCGACCCACGGCACGCCACCCCGCCCCCACGGCACGGCCCCCCCCCCCCCAAATATACAACGAGAGTGGGTACTACAGAAAGCAGCCCCCACAAAAAACAGAGGTGCATAAGTTCTACGTTGTCCACTTCGAGGGTGTGTCAAACTATGAGAGCCTAGGAGTCAGACGACCCAGTCTGATGTTAACTTTGGGAAGACCCGTGGCAGCACGGGTCTTTTGTTGAAAATGCAATAAATTGTATAAATGAATACAATTCTAGACATATAGCATAATTCAAGCCATAGACATACGTTACCTCTTTTAATTCCTTCTCAATTTGCACTGCGCGCTGCACAATAGGTCCGCGCACAGCATATTCAACCTTCTTCACGGTGGGGTTCATGGTGTCGACAGTTAACACCTTGCCCCGAGAGGCCACTCCGTTTTCGGACATTCTCTCTTGAACACGACCCCTCAGCGCTGAGCTTATTCCTAAGGTTCTAACAATGGAATAAAAAGGGGACAGCGGAGAGGATATCATCATCGACCTGACAGTGGATCCCTGGTGCCAAGAGGCAACGTGTGCCCCGCTGCTGAACATCAAGTAATTTCGCCCCTTGACTGAAATACGCAAACTCCTGTACGGCAACATTGCATCAAATTTCTTTAACACTTTTATGAAGTAGTTCAGCCTCTGCGACCACCGTCACCCTCGACGAATGCAATAGTGTGTCGTTGCACAACCGCCACACGTCAGGAAAAAAGCGGCCAGACCTTTGAACCTCACAATTAAGATAAGACGTTAAAACAGGGAAAGTGTAATATACTTTTCTGTGGGGATGTTAAAGCTCTCGTTCAAGTACAGATTGCTCTCTTTACAGTCTACTGTGCACATGGCAGTCCACCCAAAGTGTACCTCTGTTTTAGTGGGATTTGTATCCCACCCCCATCTCCTCCCGCAAATATTACGCACCGTTAGGTTGTCAATCAAGGTCGGTTCTCCGGTTACCAAAACGACAGACAGAACTGATGAACCTATGCGAGAGGACCGAGTGACGCTTCAAACTCTTGCTGGATTCGTGGAACTCCCTCTTATTCTTCGGCGGACAAACACCCGCGTTCAGATACTTTTTGGGAGGAGACTGCGGCCAGGCCATTCTGCAGAAAATGAGTGCAACCCCTCCTATTTCGAAACGAGCCGATTTTGTGCAGCTCAAACACTGTAGTGTACTGCAATGCTATGTAGCCCACACTAAAACAACTCGACGCCTCCGCTGCTTGGTTGATGGCATCATATCTTCAACCAGGGCAGCATGCAAAGGTAAATGGTACTTTTTTGATACAAAAAAACAACAACAAAAAGCCACAAACTTAACTAGATGTCTGACAATGAGTAAGCACAGTAAACTAAGACCTGACAGTGAGGCCTCTTGCTTGAATTGCATTTAAGGGATGCAATTCTCAAGTTGGCACTGAGGGAATGTGGAGTCTGGCCAAACTCAAATCAAAGTTGGGAAATGTGCTGAGAAAACGCATGGTTTCCGAACGCCCTGTAACACACAAACGCACACCACAATGCGAATGAACATTGACAGTTTGATTAGACTGCTGTGTTTCAGTGAGTTACTCGATCACTGATGGAACCGTGTGTGCCCCATTCAGTACACATTCTCCCCCCCAAAAAACTCAGATGAAAGTCACAAGATGTTGATAAAGTCTGATTAGATTAAATGATGTATGACGTGCTTGGCATATGTCAACAACACTGAATTGCACCACCTTGAGAGTGATTGCTGCTGTATAGCTTCAGGTATATGAAACTTGGTTACCATCCCATTAGTCTGGATCCGTCTATTGAATAATCACCAGCACCATCCTTCTAATACCATGGCTGTGCTGGTCTCATGACCTTGTTCTCTCATAGATACTGTAACAATGATTAACCATGTTATAACACTACTTGCTGACATCAACATGTCTGTCTACCAGCTTGATTTAGCAAATGTTGTCTTGTTCACCCTTCACTGTCCAATAGTTCGTTAATCAAACAATGGAACCATAATACTCTGAATAAAACAGTGTAAAAAAAACGTAATTGGTGGACAATCGTGCATGTGTGTGTTGTCACCACTCCCGGTACAAGTGTTACGTTTCATGGTCAAGAAAAAAACAGCCTTATTCCTCTTAAATATATTTAATTTTATGAATATCTGCTAATCAAGAGTATCAGAGCTCAAGAGTTTTACCTATCCATTACAATGTTTATCGATGTAATGATTTACACATATATAATACAGTAATCAAGAAAAGTCCACCAACATTTTCACAAAACAAGTATACAAGTTTCACTTAAGAAAGATAATAGTGTAATGCACTCATGGTCTTCAGACATATCACATTGTCCTCATCTTTCAAACCCATTTGAACAGCAGTAAGTTACAGGAATTAAACAAGGGACAACTCAGCAACAGTGTATGGAACTTCCAGTAACTCTGATAAAAAGTGTCCTTACTCCTCAAACAGTGCAGCCAAGTATTTGCTTTGAAACATAATCTGTATTACACACAAGACTACAATACGTTCTAGGCTACAGCCAAGTATGAGGTAAGAAAAGGATTAGAGTCACCTGTAGCTAAATGCTTTTCAAGTATATTGTGCGGTCATGACAACACAGCTTTAATCCATATACAGCAGAAAGCAGATCAATAGCCATCAGTCACTTGTCTAAATATCACATTATAAAACCGGACTCTGGACCATTATCAACCTAGAAGCTAAGCTGTGGCTGTCATGATGGCAGACAGGGTCTGGGTGGCCACAGAATGCAGAGTGAACGTGGGCACAGAGAGCGGTGTGAGCAGATAGAGCTGGTGCTGGGGAGTCTGCAGGCCGAAACACTTACACTCCTCCGTCACCAGGTAGCACTGCAACGGCTGGTGGGAGAAGCCCAGGGCAAAGTCCTCGTGCAGAGTATCCCCCTGTGGAGCTCCCTCTCCTGTGGAAGCAGCGGGAGGGGCCTCCTCGAGGCTGAAGTAGCGTGTGGTGGTGAACGTGTAGAAGAGTCTGAGCAGCTCCCAGCAGCGTGACCTGGAGGGCGCAGGGGCGTCGGTGGGAGTAGTGCCGGCGATGGGCTTCACACAGGAGATGGAGCGACGGGACTCCCTGTTAATGAACAGCAAGGCCAGCACGTCGGGCCGGAGGTTGACGGTGCTTGGCAGGCAGCGCTCCCCGACAGACAGGCAGCCTCTCAGGGCCTCCACCAGGGGAGACCAGTAACGTCCCACTAACTCACGCTCGGCCCTGTGAAGGGAGGGGCTGGGGCCACAAAGCATGCACACATCTGCCCCCGGGAGCAGCTGAAAGCGCAGCAGGCGGTGGGCCACTGTTGGGCTTCCCTGGGGTAGAAACACGGGGTAGTCGCACGAGACCGAGCCGGAGAGGGAGAGAGAGCGCGTCAGAGCAGACAGGAGCACCACCTCCTGTGGCGCTAGACGCCACCACTTCTCTGTGGCCACGGCTATCCGTCCGTGGATCATGAGACAGCCAAACTCACTGTCGGCAGCCTGTGTAAAACCCACCAAGGCTTCCTGGAGAAGGGTAGCGTTGGGAGGCACAAGACAATCAGTGCAGTGAGTAAGGTCCCCCATGGTGCCCTCCGGTCTTTCCTCCAACAGCTGGTCAATGAGGCGATAGCAGGAGCGGAGGTCCCTCTTAAGCCGCTCAACGTTCCTCACATTGGCCAGTTCGTCCTGTCCCAACACAAGTACCATGCTGTTCCACACGTTCTCCAACAGACGACGTAGGTGGAGGTCCTCATTGGAGCTGCCTTTGTGCCCACCGCACACTGCAATGAGCATGACACTGTCTTGGAACACCCTCCATACCACTTTGCTACCTCGGTCAGTCTCACTGCTTGACAACACAACTCCCTGGCCCGCTCCAAACATGTGCACCCCATTCAGTGAGCCTATGACAGAGAAAGGGAGTTGTTTGGATGCACCCCGCGTGAAGAGGGGAACCCCGCTGCTTGCTGTAAGACATAGGAGCTGGACTGAACCATCCTGGAGCATCATTGTAATTTTGATGGTTGCGGCTTAGTAACGTGTTCATTTGTCTTCCACTAGAAGTATGTTGTTCCAAAATTAGCTAGAGCTAGCAAAGCTATCCAATTTAGCACTACCATTATCGTGATAAGCGATGCACTGAACGTGAATGCATGCACTAATAACTAAAGTATATATATTATAAACTGGGCACTATAAGCGTGCAAGAAGAATCGGAGGGAGCTGTCGTTTTTAAAGAAATGAATTATCGCTAGCTAACTAGCTAGCCCATCTATGTATGTGGCAATATACACGAAACCGCACTAAGTAACGTTCCCACGGCAACAAGTAGTCATTCAGTCACGTGATTATAAATCACAAGAAAAACAGATCCAAGACCAGTTATTTTCATTTCCTCTGAGAACATAAGGGGAAAAAACTGGTTTTAGTTCAGTTTTTAAACTACGGCACAGTTGCCATTACCTCTCACGCGCTCGTGCTTTGTACTGAAGGAAGTCTGCTTGCTGGGGCGGAGTTTTTGTCCGTGGAATTACAAAGAAAATTAAAATGTAGAATCCCGAGTTTATGTTAACGATATCTACTATTAACAGTAGTCTGACACGTAGAAAGGTATTCCTCTATACTCCGTTGATGAATCAAAATCTTGGTAGATAACGGGCTCCAGAATTTGCAAACAGTTGTGTTTACCTTCCCGTATGTTTTTAACTGAAATACCATCAACGGAATAAACAATTATATCCATAGCAATGAAACAAACTGGATGTATGGTCCCGAATGTTACCATAATGTTCCCCCATTTTCCTTTACTAAATTTACTTAGTTTCCTGCATTGTATGTCAATACCCAGACGTTACTTAACACGGAGTAGCTACATTAAAACTTACCGGATCAAATGTTCCGATCTCTCCAACAAGTTTTAAAGAGTAGCCCACAATCTAGTCAATCTACGTACAAAAATCATCGAAGTAACTAGTAACGAAGTAACTAGTAACTAAGTATGGAGATGAGTTGAAATACAGATGATTTGAGGCAGTTTGTCCAAGTTTAATGAGAATGCCATTTCCAGTCACTAAAATATCAAAATAGAAAGACATCAAAACCATGTATGTAGAAGAGCAAGAATGTGTTTTATTTTCTAAATACAAAAGTCAAGACCAATGATGGGTAAAATAGAATAAAAAAGGCACCATAATTTACTTAAAAACCACACTCTGCCATGAAATCTAAACCAGTCTTCTTCCCCCTAATGTGGCTGTAAATAGATGGCATTATTCCAGACAAGAAAGAGTCAGACACTTTGAAACATCCTGTGGCATTGGAATGCCTTGGCATGGAGGCATGGAGGTCGGTGAGGTCAGCATTTCCCTGTAGCATCATAATGAAGGCCTAGGAAAAGACACAAACCTTTTAGACTGGTGTTGAAAAGATTTCAGTTGAGAAAGCAATGACAAACAGAACAGAGGGAAATCAATGCAATGACAGAGGAACCTTAGTAGTGTTTCTTTAACCCTTGTGCACTCTTCGGGGGCCAGAATGACCCTAAACTACTTTAATGCGCACACGTGCACACATACACACAAGGAGACATTTAGATTGTATGTGCTTGATTAAACTCAATCAAAACTAAATCTCTCTGATTCATGTGCAGCATGGCTGCACATTTCAGTGGCCAACAGGGTAAACGTCTAAATAACCTGCCTTATTTCAGGGTTGAAGGTGGGGGGGTTTGACCCTTAGGACAAGGTGAGTTATAGAATGTGAAGAGAGCACATAACACTTGGATCCAGCCTCAATGTTTTTAGAATGTAGGCCTATGTAATTGCTAACCAACTAACCATAAGAATGCATCGGCTGGGTCTCATAAAAAGGAGCACACTCTCTGTGGTCTGAATGGATTGGTACTAGTGGAAACTCCAGTGAGCAGAGGGTCCTGGTTGGCATTTTGCATACAAAACTGCTGGAGATCTGCGGCAGCCTGAGAAACCTGGAGGATCACAACAGAGAACAACATTAACTCACACATTATTGCTGACTCATGATATAAAGATCCTGTTCTAACCGACGAATTCACATGGCTAATCAGAGCTTGTGAACATGAACTTGCAGTATCCACTGTTGTGTGTGTGGACAGAGGGTGGGACTACCAAGAGTCCATTGCTGAACAAGCTAACGTTAGCCTAACATTAGCCATGGTCTCCGTAAATACGTTTATCAACTTGATACATTAAAACGACGTTTTTTTATCCAAGAGTGTGGAGAAGGTCGTTAACTACAATTAAGATGATTTTGTTAACTTGATTGTTAGACGCCCTGCATGTATGATCTGTGCCTTCCACGCCCTTAGCATACTAGCTTAAGCTAGGTAGCACTAGGGTTGACCGAGTTTTCTATTAGCATATTTATCAAATTAAATGAATCGTTACCTTTACTCTGTTTATACTCGCTTCAAAGCGTAGCTGCTGGACAACTTTCTTCATGGCGACCAGATTTGATGAACCAGACATCTTGTAGAACGAGGTTATTACGGCTGCTAGTTGTGTGTTAAACAAAGTGGCCAAGGCACATATCCGGTAGACGCTTCCTTTTATTTTGCATTCAGTTTCGGTTACGGTTCTTTTAACTTGCGGTAGGGGGCGACAAAACACCGAGAATAAACTGCAAATACAAAAAAAAATACTTTATTGCACTGTGAAAAGAGCATATCACATTTAATTTGACACTATAGTTCTCATACCAAAAATGATCCGCTCATCTGGAGTGAAGAAAATATGTAAACTTTCACAAAACCACCACCCAGCTATCAAGATTGTAAAAATGCATTGTGATAATTATCCCCAATCACCCCAAAATAGGCTATGGCTATAACATTCAATTCTAACATTCCTCTAGACTTCCAAATAGCTTATTGATTACCAACATATTTTACATTAAAAAAGTCATAAAAGTGCTGTCTAAATCATGTTCTGGTAAAGGATCAGTCACAGGTACATCATCCATGATAAAAACAATCTGTAAAGAGTGTCTGTGGCATCCTGAGGCAGTGTTGACGACAGCAGGACTTGGCCATCTGTTGAAGGGTCCAAAGCCATGGCACTGTAAGCCTATGTTCTTTAGGTGAGGCTTCTCTGATCTCTATCAAGAGAAAACATACTGTAATCTTCATCTCCATGTCTTTGCCTGCCCCTGACGGGACTATCTCCACCCTGTGTGCTGTTTGACTCTTGCCAGCTCCCGCGCTTCGAATGGGATCTGGAGGAGCTGTGGAAAAAGGACATGTTTGAGCAAATTCCCAAGCAAACGTGCTATTGCACGCTAAGATCAATCCTCACTGTAGCATAATGCGCTGTCAAATACACAATGTCAACAAGTGCAGAGCTGTCTGGATCCCATGGATTCAGAGCTTAAGTTAAAGCAAATTAAAGCGATGTTGTGGACACTTCTTAAGGTCTACATACACTCTACCCAACTTCCAGCAGTGATGGCGCGCGGCCATCAGGGCCCTTACCTGCTGTTGGGGATGAGGCGGAGTGTGCGGTACAGATCAGCTGTGGATGGCATGCCACCGCCATGCTGCACACCCTTTGGAGTGGAAAACACAGCATACGTCTGTGATTTGGTGAGCGGGGCTGGAGTGGAGGGTAATCTCCTCATCTCTGGTTCGCTGCCTGGGGGTGGGTAAGAGGCTTTGTAAACCAGCCACAAATACTGTGCAGACACCAACCAACAACAAACGACTATACCATGACTAGATACTAGGTGATAGATCGCAGTGAGGTTGAAATATAGTGCACCTGCATCAGGTTTACCAACCAATAAATAAATAAATAAATATACACACACATACACTATATACATATATACAGTTGATTCGTTTTTTAATATAAATATGTCAGAAGCAAAGTTTCTAATCATTGAGACTTACGGATTGATAAGGCACTTTGGTTGTCAGACAAAGAATGTCTCTTGCGGTCCACAAAAGGAGTCATGTTAAAAAACTGATTCTTCAGCCAAGCAGCCCGATCTTCCTCGAAAGACTTTTTCTGTGGAACGCCGGAGTAGAGAGAAAGTCACTTCTTCAAAATACTCGGATCAAATGCACAAACGATTTATTTGGGTGTCACAAACACGACGTTTAAGCTGTTGATAAACAAGTAGCGATACCTCGTGGCCCAAGCGGATAGCAGCGTCGGTGAAGTTCTTTCGCTCCCTTTCAAAGTTCCTCTTCTGCTCTTCGAAGAGCTTCCACTCCTCCTTGAGCCTCTCTTTCTCCTCCAGCGTGTAGCCGTCGTTCAGCGCCGCAGCAGTCTCCTCGTCGTATGGAGAAAAGAGCTGTTGCTGCACACAGACGCAACCAAGGGTGCTTCAGAACACAGTGTAGCTGTACAGGGATCCGAAAGGTCTCCTGGTCAAAGCCCTAACCTGTAAGAGCTGCTGCTGGGTCTGGATAAAGTCTTTGCACTGCTGCACCTCCAATCTCATCCTCTCCATCTCCTCCTCATGAATCTCTCTGGAGACCAGCTGTTCACTAGCACCCTGCTGAGACTGCACCAATGATGCTGGGAGACAAAACGTCATATTGTTGAATGTTGAAGAAACTAAACAGGTTTTGTGACCATGTTGACTTGCCATATCTGCTCATTTTCCTCAATGCGATCCATGCAGTTGGAGGAGAGGAGGCGGTGGTGTACCTTGGCTGTCTAGTCGCTCCATGTGGCTCTTCAGCCTCCTCCACTGCTGGCGGATGCTGTTGGTGAGCTGCTCCCGTGCGTGTTCACACGACTGGTCCAGGGGTTCCCTACCTGAGTCCCAAGCCATCTCCTCCTCCTTGTCCGAGTAGACCTGAGAACGGTTCCACAGCGCCAGATCACAAAGGCGAATGGATTCTTCCTAGCGTGTCCTGTGATAGAGCGTCTGCGATTCTTTACCTGGTCCAGGCTGTCCTCGGCGGTGGAACCCCTGCAAGGCTTCCTGGGGCTCAGGATCGACACCATCTCCTTCTTCATCTGCTGCAGCACTTTCTTCAGCTCTGCGTTCTCCAGCATCAGGGCCTTGTGACGGTCCTCATACTCGCTCAGCAGGGACTTGTACATGGTCGCCTCATGTCTGCAACGGGACGTTGACACAGGTTTATTCCCTTTATACTGAGAGTTTTCCAGTGGGTTTGTCCTTGTCTTTGGGGGTCTTAAGCTCGCTTGGATATAGTTCTATGGGCGTATGCAAAGGTGTCTGTGACAATACTCGTACAAAAGGGCTAAATAAATCAGATTTGACATCACAAACACAGATTGTACGCACATTAGGATCAGTAGGATGAACGGTGAATGTAAAGGATTAAGTCGTGTTACAGGAAGAAGCAGAGCACCAACCTGGCTTCCAGCTTTCCTGTCTTCCACTGGCTTCTTTTCCCATCAGAACGCCCCAAGTAGTTTAACACATCAATGGCTGTGTGGAACAGAAGGTAATCCATAAAAGGAGAACATCGCTTCCCTTGCAACCGAGGACAAGTCATGGAAGGCAACCATTCGCACGTTTCGACGAAGATAACTTACTTATTTTCTTATCTCTTTTGTCCACCAGTAGCTGGCTTAGGCGTTCCTTCAGAGTGACGGACTCTCTCTCCTTCCGCTTGGCATTGTGGCTATACTGAGACGCACGGCTGCTGATGATAGCCTGAAGCCTTTGAACCTGATCCGTGTGGTAGGTGCGGTTTAGAAGGGTTATACATGCTACCAGCTAGTGTGGCTAATGGCTTTCTCATTGTCATCCTGAATGGAAGTCACAAATGAGCAGTTTTACCTCTTCTTTCTCCGTTTTCAGGCAATTCTGCAAAGTCTTGATTTTAAGCTGTAGCTGTCTCTCCGTCTCATGGAGTCCACATTTCTCCCTTTTGGAGAACTCCAACTGATCCTGGAAGTAAAAAAATTTTTTTGTATAAAGCCGTGATATAAATATAAATATAAACGACATTGACAAAACATTACATTTAATCAAGAACTGTGCTGAGCGCCAAAAACGACACTCGTTGCAAAGTGAGTTGCGTGTCGGGGCGGCGTCTGATGGTGGACGAGAGAGACCGACCTTAAGTCTGCAGTTGCTGTTCTGAAGGTGCTCCAGGGTGCCACTGATCTTCACCTGCTCCGTCTCCAGCTCCTGCAAGGAGAACTGGCTGCGGCGGTGCTTCTGCAGCAGCTCATACATGATGTTCAGGGTGGCCACGGGGCTCTGGCTGCCCGCACCCTCCGCTGAGCAGGCATCGTACATCAAAGGGAGCCCCAGAGAGCTCATCTCCTGTGGAATCCAGCGAAGGTCCGTCAGTTCGATCGTTCTCCACACAATCTTAATGCTCAAGTGTAAAACGGGAATCTCTTTTGTTTCAGGCCAGGTTCCAATGACTAGCTACAATAGCAAATCAATAAGACAGTACAAAAGCACATGCACAGTGCATGCAAAATGTACGCACAAGATCGTTGCTGTCCAATGGCAATTGAAGGGAGACTAGCAGTACCTGATTTATGTAGGAGGTGCATTCTGAGACATTATCCTCTGTACAGAAGGCATTCAGGACATCGGAGGAGCTCTTGGACAGCAGCATGGAGGAGTGCATCTCAGGATGGTTGTTCTGCCTCGAGGGGGACATTGTTACCCGAGATAAGCTTGAGAGGTCATGGTGTTCTAAACAAAAGCGGAACGAGAACAAAGGTTTCCTGGCATCTTCTCTTGACAGCTAGGCTGATATCACGGTTTCAAAACCAGGACAAATAAGTGCTATCTACCATTCTAATGATAGAGGGGGAAATGGAACATGAATGGGAATCCACAAATCAATAACCCAAAGTTCATCCATTACCTAAAGATGGCTCTATTATTGCTGTCGTCCACCAGTCTCCCATATCAACCGAATGTCAGGACAGAGGAGAATACATCAGGGAAAAATATCTGCAGCCTCCAGCTGATTGATGGCGTCTACACTGGGACACGGTCCTGAAATAGAGTAGCACACTGTGACATAAGAGACAAATGCAGGATAATCTGGGTCGATTCTCCACTATCATGGGATTAAATGTTGTATGTGGGCCAATGGTAGACAGAATGGGGATGGGTTTAGGTTGGCTGTTAAAATAAAGCCATGGAAAAAAGCAATGTTTTCCTGGGCTGAATGGTATACAGACTTCATTCTTCTTTTTTTTGCAGAGGATGGCCTTAATGACTTTCTGGTTGAACAAGATGAACAACACTGTGCCCTACCACTCCCACTAATCGCAGGGGTGTAATTCAAATGTACGGTCTCTTTAACACATTATATAAAGGGCTTAATATAGACTATACTGTGGGAAAACCGCCAGGACTCAGCAGTAAAGGATAGCTGCGGTTACTAATCCACTTTTCAGACAGCTTGGTTCTTATCTGAACTGACTCTTGGCGCAACTTGTTTTGAAGGACTTCTGCTCTGGAAGACAACATTTTGCGAGCTTAGATATCTAAATGCTAAAGATAACGTGCTGGAAAACAAGAGTGCCAGTAAGCAGCTAGTTTGCTACGTTATCACTATCTTAAAACTTTCTTTAACAATCCGTCCCAAATACACGTATAGCAAAATAATTCTATAATTATATTAGTATATCCATTTGATTGCTACCTGTTTACTACAATAGACAACATTAGCCTTGCTTAGCCCACATAACTAGCTGTCTTGTCGGTGAGCGTTTGTCAAGCAGTAGGCAGCTACAGTCATGTAAATTCGGCACAAAATCGAACTACCACTGCTTAGTCTTTACTCTACTTATGTTAGCTAGCACTAGCTACTGTATCGTGCTTAAAACATTGCTACTCACAGGTGTGTTGGTCGATATGACTTCGTTGCAAGACAGTTTGCCACTAGCTATAGCTTTTCCTTATGTCGATCCAACACCACAATCCTGCGGGCATAGGTTGCTTTGAGTGATGTTTGAAGTCGACCTCTTTTCTTGTGTCAGAATGAACCTCACGGTCATTGGCGAGAGCGTCGTCAAGCAACAAGTATCTGGCCGCTGCATTGGATATGAGCCGTTTACCTTTGGGTTTATGCAAATGAGGTCAGGTGCGTTTGGCAATAATATATGCTGTTCCTGACCAGTTGCACAAAGACATTAAGGTTGTTTAGAGTTTATTCCCCTTAATTTAGCTTTATTAAATATATTTTTGTACAGTTTTGTATTATGTAATTATACTATATTATATTTAGTGATATAATGTGTGAGGATATATTGTTGATGTTAGCTAAGACCGATAAAAAATATATATATACGTGTTTGTACTATAATATTCCTATTTTTAAATCCAATAACGACATACCGTGAAATATTACTTTGCTCATTTTATCAGTTTTCCAGGGGGTCCCATCATTGTCCCCCCAACCACTTTTAATGGGCAATTGCCACGTTTGACAATGCGGACGGCAGATGCTACACATACGATTTAACAACTTATTTACATACTGAAATCTGAAGTAAGCAGCTGTAATTTGGTAAACAGCAATATAAGATGTCTCCATATCGATGTATTTCTTTCGTTGATTCGGGATATCTTGTTTAAGAAATGAACGGAAAAAACGGTCGTGGACGATAATAGGGTCTGGAACGTCGCGATTTAGAATGGACGATCAATTGGAAGCTGAAACTGGGGCAAAAACAAAAATGTATACAGTATTTTAACTCTGATAACCACAATAGTGTTTTGGTTATGTAAGATCAAGTAAGTTAACACTACAACAATGGTATTAATAACTGTACTACTTATAACAAAGCAACACTCGTTATGATCATAATATTAGCCACATAACAGTAAAGTGTGGGGCTAGGCTCAGGGGTCACCAGGCTCGCAAGTCGTTGTATTCATTAATTCATTAATTTTGTCCAGATATAATGTCAAATAATTGCTATTGTCTAGAAGGCTGACATTTTGTCCAGGTAAAGTGCCAAATGAATGGTGAGTGTTTAGAACTGTCCATAGAGTGTGATCTCTTGTGCGCAGTTTAACTTAGTTATTCAAAATTGTATATAGTATGACAGTTTATTAGGATAACAATTAAAACGGCAATTGCCATTTACATTGAGGATTGCAATGTAACTTTGCACACTGAATTGCCAATAGAAAAATATATTGTTATTTGAATAAATCGTCTAAAAAACCAGTGACAATATGTTGAGCTTTCATTTAAAAAATTTATTCATAATAATTCAGTCTGAATCATGGATTGTGTTGTCACTTTCCAATTGAAAAATGCATTTCCATTTGAATAAAAGCTCCATACACCTAAAATCATATCAAAACAATTCAATATGTACCTCGAAACAAAAACGATTATTTGAGCTGTGTTCACACAGCAAATTCACAAAGTTCAGTAACATGGTGGCTAGTATCAAAATCATTACATTCATTAAGTACTACCTGTGCAATATGTCAAATACATCGTACAAGCATGAATGCGCACATCACTGCATGAGAGCTTCAGAGGAAGCAGGCTGGATGCTACATGTCAGCCTTGTATCGCCCAGAATCCGGATGATTTCTGCACTTTATCATGAAGGTGTTCAGCTGAGACTCAGGCTTCTTGTCCTGCTGAGGATGTTGAAAACAAGGGATACACTTTGCATGGTTTACCGACTGGGCTTATAAGTTTTTAAAATAGTCGATTAGGAATGTAAGCACCAGCACCAACCTTGATAGTCTCATATGTGTCTTGGATGAGTGCGATGAACAGACTAAGAACCATGTAGATGAACAGGGAGACAAAGGTGTAGATGTACAGCCTGCTGAACAACCACACCATACTGCTCTTCGCCCTCATCATCTCAAAGGTGGAGTATATGCCATCCCCATTCATAAGAGAAAACAGGCATTCGATCACCTTGTCAAAGGTTCGGAACTGGGGTAACATTTGTCATTTCAAACGAAAGAGAACGAGAGACGGTTGTCAAAAATCAACTCGCAGGATGGTAAAGCGTTACGAACTCAAATGATGAACACAGGACGTTGGACTACCACTCACTTTCTCATGGTAAGGTCCCAACACAATCCAGCCGCAGAAGCAGTAGCCCAGGTAGATGATGGCAGCACAGCATGAGAAGCGGATCACATTTGGGAACGCTGCCCTCAGGGTCAGGATTAAGATCTGGAGAGGAACAAGGAACTATCCAGCAATGGTTTGGTCTTTTTTTACGCTGTGTATTATTCCATTCTATTCCAGGTGGATGTTGTCATACTATTACTGACTATCCCTGTGAGCAAAAAGTAGGATTAGAAGTTTGATAACAATATCCTAAACAAACACACAAAATTGTATTATTTGCCATCAGATATTAATGCATAATATAAGGGAACATATAAATCCAAACATTATATTTCTTGTAGAAACCCAGGTAGCGAATTACTCCGATCCAGGTAAGCATGGTGGCTATTCCCAGCACAATACTGCAGACATCGTAGATGATTAAATTCTGAAAATAAAAAAATATTTAAATCATTGTTATTGAGTTAAGTGATATACTATACACTAAAAGCATAACAGAGAATTTGGAGTTTAACCTTGGTTTGTATGGCTATCTTGAGGGCAGAGCCAATAAGGGTTAATGTATCGCTAATGATGATCATAATATACCAGCCATTCACAAACTGCATTCGGTCTGACCAAGACACTGTTTTCCCGTAGAACGTTTGGAAAAAGTGTGTGTATTCCTGAAATGAAAAAATCCAAAAGATGCAAATAATTACAAATGCAATCTTGATAGTTAACAGCATAGCATAAGTTCAATGCTGTTTGGGCAGTGCATGTATTTCCTGTCAATATGCAGTCAATGCACTGTGTAACATGGATAACCCTCTCTTCCTAACTTACAAACTGAAGTTGAATTCCATTGATCACAGAGCGTGTGCACAAGAGCAGAGAGATGAAGCAGGCCAGAATGACGAGGGAATCCAAAAGAAGCACGTGATGATTGTCCCTCCCAGCTGCACATATAAAACAATACAAGTCCAATTTTCCTGTTTGATCGGAAAAGAAGAACTGCAAACAACTAGTATGGATTTCCACTTTGAACTGTAGTCAGAAGTGACTGGATGTCTGCCCCCTTCTGGCATTGAGGAGTATAACAACACATCCATGAAGAAAGCAGAGGGGGAACAGCTGTTGCACAGGACTAATATAATTTAGAGTATTTAGAGACAAAACAATGTTACAAAACAACATGCATAGTTAAGACAGAAGGCTACTTACAAGTGCTGGCAAGAGTCCAGTTCTTACATGCATTAATTTCAACGTTATTTTCAAAGTGGATATTTATCTTTCCACTGTGTGCGCTGTTGTCAAACATTATCTACAGAGAAAAATAACAGAGACCTATGACATCATCACAACAAAGGAACTTAACATTGGGGTACTCTGGCTTGCTAGGTTTTGCTATATCATCCATGTGGAGAAGTGACTTTTTCTCTTGTTGAACAGCAGGGTTATTCTCTGCATCCTGCCACCCACCATAATTCTGAAGTTGTAACAGTCTGGAAGCTCATGGTGACTCACTGTCTGTAGGTTGATGGCTTTTAGAATGAGGTAGACCTTTATGGAGACCAACCTGAGACAGAGACAGTAATCACTGACAAGGCAATGACTCGAGAGCTGAGGAAGTCAGGAATCAAGAAATCACCTTTGAAAATCCAGAGAAAGGTTCATGTCATTCCAAAATGTCCACATAGGGTAAATGGTAATACATTCTGTGGAGATAGGGGGGAAAAAGACAAGTTGTTCCAAAGGTGCAAAATGCCTCAGGTTTCTGTAGTGGCTGGTTCCTCTACTAGGTTTAGATCAAAATCAGTGCCTCCCAGACTTCCTGTTTTAATGTTAGAGTGAACCACCAATGTGGTTATTTTCCACAGGCAAGATGAAACAAATTCTCCATGAAAACGACACATGTTCCAACGCAACATTAAACAGTCAGGAGACTCGCAGCTGCGCAAGTGCTCAGCTGTGTATCTGTGCATTTAGGATAAACGTTCAGCTGATGTTCCTCGGGTGTCTAAGACATCTAGAATGGATCCGACTATCACATCTTCTATTTATCACACCAAGACACTTGATATCAGGGTATCGTCTTGTCAGCAGTGGCCCTAATTACCTGTCTCGATACGTGGATCAAGGTTGAATGTTTCTTTGCCTGGGAAGATGCTCCCATTCCTGTAGAACTCTTGACAGACGGACAGAGGGGTGTTCACCCCATTATTCTTCTCATACGCTTGGCTCCCAGGTGTCAGGTTTTGCAGATGTGTGTACTGTTGATGACAAGAAGTAGATATTCCATGAAAGACTAATTCAATATCTGTTAAATACGGAATTTCACAGAAAGAGGAAACATCAGGACACTGAACAATCACCAAAATATTTATCATAGCAACAGAGTTACAATGAATCTTTCGAACACAGTCCACACTGAAATAATGGCAGGATACTTAGTTTCTCTCTCTTTCTCTCTCAGGATAACCATGTTCCTCATTAATACACATAACTCAAAGTGATATTCAAGACATACTTTACCCTATCAATGATGTGATATATGTGGTCATAGACGTCTGCTTTTGTGTAAACTGAATATTTGTCCAATTTTTGGTCCTTGTAACCTTTCAGGAAAATATGTTTAAATGCCTTCAGGTTTTCCTCCTTGAAGGTAACCATCATCTCATTGCTCAGTCCGAAAGAGACTAACTGTTGAAGAAAAGTGTATGTGCATTAGTTTGACTGAGGCTGAACTAACCCATGAATCATTTGCGGTTTACAGTATCAAATTAATTCCCAATTTTATTTGTGTTGTCCTTTTTCTATGGAATGTCACAGAGGGCTTCACATACACCCATAGAACTGCACCAAAATCAACCTAAACCCTCAAGGAAGACAAGGATGGATGTAAAGTTTAAACATTTCTTACATCTATTTTACAGTATATCCTACCTGTGCTGTGATGATTGCAACTTTTAGAATCTGTAAAGTCAGTTTCCATGGTTTCCGCCCCCTGGCTCTGTATTTCTCACATGGGTTCATAAAGAAGTACTTTAGTCTCCTCCTGAAATCCTCCACTACCTGGGAGTCTGGACTCTGCTTAGCAGGGTTCCAGTCAGCGTGGCCCTCTGGGCACTGTGCCTCCGGCCCCACTGCCACCAGCGCGTCCACTTCCTCCATCGGTACTTGAATACTTCAAAATAAGGGAAGCACTTCAGAGAATGGGTCGCCACAAAAAAAGGAGAAGAGCGAAGGGAAGGCACAGTGATGTTTATTAGTCTGCTGTCTTGTCAGTCCTGAAAGGAAAAATCCACCACGTTCAAAGATTTCCATGATGACCAGAAACCAGGAGGTGGATGAGTCAGTGACATTGTTTTATTGTTCACTCAACTAGGATACAGACAGTGTGAGGTCTGGGTTCGAGCACCGATGGTGTGGTGTCCGGCATATACTGTATACAGTATTGTATAAAATTATAAAGTTGGCAAAATGATTCTCTCGTTGGCGTCTTCTAGATACAGTCTTGAGAAAAACATGTTGCATGCGTGTGCTATATGAATGGAACAGATCTCGCCATGCAATGCATACCGATCTTTATCAAACAGGTTAAACAACATGTCTTGACTAACACTTTGCAAGATACATAGATCTACAGAAAATACTATGGACTTTCATGTGATTTGACATTAGAACTTATGATGATTATAAATCTGGATAATAATGCTGCTTCTGTTCAGATACATGTCTCTGAACAGTTCTGCCAATTTCCTGTCAATGATCAAGCGTCGCTAACGTTATCATCAAATAGTGCTCGTAAACCTACCTTCACAACAGCCTCACAGCAGCTTGTGAACTGGTCGTTGACTTTCACTGTTGTCTGTTAACATCAGGCACAGCAGTAACAAAAGTGAGACTGCTCTTCAGTCACTGTGACAGTCATTCTTGTACTTCCAGTTTTTCCTTCACAAAAATTCCAAAGTGGTCCCATCGGTTGTTGTTTTGAGGGATTCGTTTTCAACACTGGTATCATTTTTTCACCTCATGAAATGACAAAAGTATTGGATTCTTATCATTTTTTATCAGAATGAAATGGACCATAATTTAGAAGTAAAACTAACAACAGTTACAAAGATACAAAAGATGATAAAAGACGAAGACACTGCACCACATTATACCAATGTGCGATTCACATTTCTAAGATCTTATTGACATCTATCCCCACAACCAATAGTAAGAAAACAAATCTGTAAACACAAGGTGGTTCATATTGCCACTATTCTTGGACTGTTATAAGTTCTTTATGTCGTTCAATATGTGGTTATACATATATTTACGCACATATCTCTCTGTGTCAATGTTTACACCATAGCTGCAGTGATGTTGCATGTTTTATGCCAGTAAACCAGTCACACATTCTTTGTTTTAAAAACAGCGTCACAACAATTAAGAATGGGTGTGACTTTCTGTACAGTAATGTATACAAATCAGACTTTTAATGAGTAGTGGAGAAACATGAAATAATGCTTTGTAATGACCTGTTCTATCCCCCATGCGTATCGTAAGCAAACAAATTGTTACGCACGCGCATGTGTGTGTAAAACACAGACTGAGAGAAATTGTGGAGCCTCAATGCAAATGACGTGACTGGCATGGAGAGATGTCACTGTGTGGAGTGAGGGAGCGTGAGCGCAAGGGCTGGAAGTTGGCATCTCCTGCGCTGCCTGTGCTCTGTGCCCTAGCATCCATGCTAGCCGAGGGCTCAACCAACAGCTCCTCCGGCAGAGGGGGAGCCCCTGGGTCTCCAGGCCTGGGTAGGCTGGACGAGGCCATAGACGAAGACACTGTCACGCTGCCCCCTCCAATGGATGAGGCGTCCGCTCGGTTTGACGAGGGCAGCTTGAGGGACCCTGTAGCATCTGATGTAGAGGCACTCCCTTCACCTTCAGGGTGGAATAGCATAGTCGATGGCATGTTCGATTCATATGATAGTGTCCTGGAGAGGTCATTGCATGCCCCTGTCATTGGGAGGTAACCAGATGTGGAACTGGAGGCAGAGGCTAAAAGACAGGAATTTGGAAATTATGATTAAAGTTCATAGGCAGGGTTTCATTCGATATTTTACAAGTCAGCCAAACGTTCCCATGACGAACGAGTAGTACCTCTCAGAGTTTCTATCCTCTCATTCTTCACCTTCTGCACCTCATCAGTGATCTTGGTGATGATGTGGTTGAGGGAGCGACAGAGCTGGATGGATTCAATGAGGGTGTCCAAGCCCCGGGGGTTCTCAGCCAGGAAGTCCAGCAGCATCCCCGTCTTCTTCCTCTGCGTGCTCCGACAGTAGATCTCCTCTGTGTCATCCCGCGTCAGGATCCTGCGGGCCCGTAGGTAGTCAAAGTGGCGATCGGCGATGATCTTGTCGCAGAGATAGGGCCGCAGCCTGATCAGGACCTGGAGGAGGAGTTTGTGTTGGCTGTTAAACATGTCAATTTATCTCTGATTAGGACTTTGGTTGTAAGAGTGTAGCTTTATGGGAATATAGCTTTTTAGATTTAAGATTCACAGATAATGATTGTGGTGTGTCTGTTATTATTCACCAATCGATGAAACTGAGAAATAAATGTAGACCTATTTCATCCAACGAAAAACATACTAAAGCATTGGAAACTAATGTCTGTACAGGACAGGCCCTACAGTTAACGTATGGGTAGGAGGGTGTGGTGAGGTACTTTCACTTCTCAAATTCTAACTCAACATCTAAAACAAATATTCTACCACAATAACATAATGTTTATACTTTTACAGAAATCGACTCTCATTGAATTACTTACTTCCTTTTTAATTTCGGACATTTCATCCTCTGTCAAAGGAGGAGTATCCATTCTACTCTACCTACTTCAGTATGTACCAGATTAGTTTTCCGAATATGTACCGCACTCGCAATATATCATCAAACTGTTTTTTTTAACAGAAACAGTACACTCTGCAAACTAAAGATTGCTAATCCGTTTCTTCTCTTTCAGACGTACTCGTTAAAATACGGATATGCCAATATCAACGTTTTCTCTTTAGTTTTGTTCAAATACGGAACCACTGGATTTACTTCCTGATTCTACAAACGATGACACGTATCAGTCCGTGATTCATTCACAAGATTTAAAAGTCATTGCAGCAAGTGAAGTTCACAATGAAGGCCTATCCGTTTTTTCTTATTAGTGCAAATTGTCAGACCTTGTTGTTTTTGGTGCATCATGCACCTAAAAATGAAAGTTTCAAGTCTATTGACATTCATAAGAAGCAAAAAAGTGAACCGAATGGTATATTCCAGATAACAGCAGCCTTACGAAATTCCTAAATGGCACCCGAGCCTTTTGATTTTCTATTCTCTTTAATCATGATAGTCATTGACAATTTCCATTCCACTGGGAGGTTGCCATGGTCTCTGGTGCCAAGATATCTTCTCTGTTCCACAGCCTGGGTAAATGAACCCCCCCTGCCCGTAGGCAGGTTCGAACAAACCCCCCCTCACTGCCAAAGATCCAGAATGTAAGTCTTTTTTATGTATGTGATAAGTGTCATTGTTTTAATAATGCCCTTTCACAAATATTCTGGGTTGCTGTTTGTTTTCATACAATCATAATTAAATACAAAAGGAGGAGAAAAACTGCAAAAAGGTTCACTTTTTGAACGTAAAAATAAAGACCCAAACCCCCCCTCTCCCCCCCCCCCCCCCCCTTTTCAATAGGCTGGCTACAGACCTGATATAATACTATGATGAAACCTTGGGCAATGACCCGTCATATAGCAGCCTTTTTGAATCCCCCAATTAAACAGCTTATAGATAGATAGATTGACCAAACAATGTGGAATGGGTGCTGCAGCAACATGAGAGCAGGAAATCCCCTTAGTCTTGCCAAATACTTTTGATAAGGGCACAGCAATGTTTCTCATTTGGACCATACCAATGGCAATCTGGCAGAGATTATGTTGGACTGTGTTTGATTGAGTCATTTTGATCTGCTAACCCAGACACGACGTTCTTGACCAGTTGGGAATGTCACACACAAACAATTATGCACAGGCACTTATTAGTGAGTAATTGAAAGCACTCAGCATTGCAATATGTTAGCTTTGAAGTGGCCAGGTTATGTTAGTGAAGTAAAACCCGGGGTTATGTTATTAGGATGTAATAAAAACAAATGTTCCTTTGTGTATGTAAGTGGTGGGCTTCTATCATCCCCTAGACTTTGTCAATCCAGCCACCTGTTGACTTCACTTTTTCCATTACCTAACAGGGTTCTGCAAATTCTTCTCTGGTGCATCTTTAAGGGAAAACGCTTCACTCCAAACCACAAAAAGTCAGCGATTTCCAGGTATAGAGGATTATAAATAACAAATAGAGCATATTAAGTCTGCTATTCAGCTGTGTGTGCTGGCATGATTCTTGAGGCTCGTGTTAAACCAAAGACAAAAGTAACGTCAACCAAAACAAACGTAACTATTCATGCAAGTCATCCTAAATCAAAGGAAACAGTAAATGGGTGGAAATCATTTTGGGCAACACATTCTCTTCTGCCATGTTAGTAAAACAGTACTTTTATGTGGTCTCTCCATAAAACAACCACATAGTTCATAACTATGATATTATTTCAGGCCTTTACAAAACCTTAAATTAGCTCTTTGTTTCTTTCCCTAATCCAGATTTAGTCTTTTCCGTTAAACAAAGAACGCTAACTACATTTGGTTTCAAGATATTCAATTAACGATAGTCCACCCACTCCATAATGAGTAGGGGATTGTACAAATATGTGTAACACCCAAATAATCTAGTTTAGATACAAATTTTTACCACACACGAACAACACTAATATATCTTTTAACCTTTTCATTTGAATCTTTTCATAACATCAGTGTTGTGATGGTTTAATATTTTCATGTTGGGCTATAGATTCTTTCTGGACACTACACAACGTGCAGTGGCATTTCGGGACCGTTTTTACTCGGGTGACGAAAGAGGAGTCCTGGTTCACTCAAGGGTGGCATTGTGTTAATGCAACATACTTAATAACAGAAATACGCACTAAAATATCCAAATGAAAATGGCCAAGACTTAACATAATACTTTAGCTCACTGCACTAGGCTACGGCTATGTATTTTCTTTATTTTGAATGGAGAATTGCAATTGCATTCCTGGCATAGTTTGAAACAGTCAGCTGCAGACACACATACGTCAGTTCTCTGTCAGTTTTGGCAAGACTATAAAACAGGAGAGGGGACACCCTAGTATTGTACCTGAGCTAATAAAAGACAAGAGCTTTTAATTGACCCTAAAGTAATATAGATAAGGTTTACTTTAGAGCAGCTTCTAAAGATGTTGGTCTTGTTTTTAACTTTATGCGGGAGTTTAAATTTGGTGAGCTGCTACTTCTCTAATGGTGGGAGGTTTTGTGGACTTTTTTGGTAGCTGGTCTTTTTATGTTGATGCATGTCTGAGGACCGATGTATGGAGTCTATTAACCGTTGAAAATAATGCGTCGAATGTTTTTTTTTCTTATTTTAGGTTTCGTCCTACTGTCCTACTCGGTGTTCATGTCTCCGTGGTTCCCCCAGGTGTGCGCTTGGTGTCAGCATTGTGCAAGACGATTGCGGCTGCTGCAAAGTTTGCGCGCGACAACTCAATGAAGACTGTAGCAAGGTGGCACCATGCGACCGTACCAAAGGACTGGTGTGTAACTTCGGGACTGGTCGGGACGCAGTTAAAGGCATATGCCGAGGTGTGACATTATATTAATTGGTGATTCACATGATGTTTTGCAAACTCCTAATAAGGTTCAGTGTGTGTACGTTTCTATCTATAAGATAAAAGGTTAGGTTTAACTGTACTCAAACGCCGTTCGTTTATTAATCTAGCTCAAATATGTCATCTGCACTCATGTTTATGATTAAGTATTTTATTTTACATTGTTCAGGGGTCATGGTAGCGTGATACTTTTTGGCATAGCAGTCAGACATTTGTTTGTTAATGTAGGTTTGTGGCAAGTGCCGCTGCTCCCACCACGCGCAACACGCGCTGTGCGTCGTGCACCAACTGCTTAGGGGGAACTAAATCAACCTTCTGGAAATAATCGTCATAATAATTATAACGCCGATATGATTTCAGTATTTACATATTAGGCACTTATTATCTGGGTGGGGGTTGGGGGCAGTATAAAGTAATTATGCTTAGGGCACCAAAATGGCTACAGCGGTGTTGGTTTGTGATCTGTCCAACATGAATTCTACACTGAACATAAATGCTTCTTTACTCTTCTTTCCAAAAGCAAAATCACCTGGAAGGCCCTGTGAGTATGACAATAAAATCTACCAGAACGGGGAAAGTTTCCGTCCAAACTGCAAGCACCAGTGTACATGTATAGATGGTGCTGTGGGGTGCAGTTTCCTTTGCCCGCTGGAGCTAGCCTTGCCCAAACTGGGCTGTAGCAAACCCAGACTGGTAAAGGTGGCTGGTCAATGCTGTGAGAAGCTGGTCTGTCCTGAGGAAAGCAAAACAGCAGGATCTCTGGTCAACAAGCTCAAAATGGCACCTGATCATTCTGAAGATGACCTCACCATCAGGAACGAGTTGGTGTCTGGAGTCAGAGGAGGTGGACTCATGTCTTTGCCTGGTAAATGGCTCCCAAACAAATGCAACAAATATTCAGCTTTTCCTGTTTTGAATTAAAGCCACACTAATTGTTAGAGAATCATGTCCAGACTGTCAATTAATTATCAAGTATTTAACTTCATATTTTTGCCAACTTTATTTGCAATACCAAATCAATATTTATACGTGATCTTGACATCAAATACCTCCTTCTAGTTTTCAAGACTCGGCCAAAGAGCCTACTGTCACCAAGGAGGAGGTGTGTGCCACAAACCATTGCTTGGTCACCTTGCTCCAAGTCCTGTGGCCCAGGGGTATCCTTCAGACTCACCACCAATAATAAACAGTGCAAGCTAATGAAAGAGACTCGTCTCTGTGAAGTCCGCCCGTGCTTTCTGCCTACATCATCAAGCTTGAAGGTAGGCCATGTACCACAGTAATACTTTGCTAAATAATCTGATTTGACCCATCCATTTGTTCTTACACTGCATACATACATTGAAACTATCATTTGTACCACCATTCTTATCCTTTTCCTGTTGCCTTTTCCTCACAGTGTTAAATGTTGTTTTTTTGTGAACAGCAGGGCAAGAAGTGCAGCTCAATGGAAAAGGCCAGCCTGCCTGTAAAGTTCACCTACGCAGGCTGCCGCAGCCTGAAGATGTTCCGTCCTAGGTACTGCGGGACTTGTGTGGATGGTCGCTGCTGCAGACCCAAGGACACCCAGACGGTGCCGATCCGCTTCAGTTGTGACGATGGACAGACCTTAAGCAAGGACGTCATGATAATCCAGTCTTGCAAGTGTGACACTAGCTGCTCCCGCAGCAGCACAGAACCGTCCATGGACATCAGATTTTTTAACGGTGTCCACAAGTTCCTTAATTAATAACATGAGGTAGAGAAGTGTGTGGTGTGTGTGTGTGTGTGTGTGTGAGAGAGAGAGAGAGAGAGAGAGAGAGAGAGAGAGAGAGAGAGAGAGAGAGAGAAAGAGACAGAGACAGAGACAGAGACAGATAGGAGGGTGTATGGTTGTGTGATTGTGTGTAATTTAAATGAAGGATTTCATGTCACTGTTGGTGGATATATTAAAGATGATCGTTTCTAGCTTCATCCCTAAAGACATTGCTTCGTAGAATTGGAGCTGAATGAGTTGCTTCATTATGAAGCATTCTTTTATGTAATATTAAAAGAACATACATGCCAAGTTATTCCAACATTTTTACGTATGGTCCTTATTTTATGTAATAAAAGTGAATATTTAAAAATACAGAAAGGAGACGATTTTTATAACATTGCTGTTACTGAGTTGTTTTATTGGATATTTTATGCCACATTGGAAATTAATTTGTTTGTAAAATAATGGTTAGATCAAATTGTGAGTTACAATGAGAATGAATACTGCACCAAGAGTTAATTTAATATACAGCAACAACAAAAAACTATAAAAAACGTTATCCGGCCTACGTGACTGCGCAGTTTGCCCACTAGTCGGTGTCATTGGACCTTGTTTTCTTGACCACAGACCCAACGTGACAAATGTAGGCTACTTGATGGCTGTTTACGTTGATATATTATAATAATTATGTTATATATATATACACCTTATTTCATTTGATAGCTAAAAAGGAAAATAGACACATTTTTTAATGTCGAGTCAGTGCGATTTTTCGAGAGTTTACGCTAGAGATCAGCACAGTCGATGGTGACCTGCAGTTTCAACAGTCAGTGTTAACGAAGTAGCTTCGTACGGACAGAATAGTGTGCAGCTCAGATAGGATCATCGTAGAAACATGACGCCTGGATTATGGAAAACAACACGCTAGGAAATAAAGCATACGGCTGTTATTTAACCAACGAGTGAATGTAAAGCACGGTTGGCACTTTGGATGTAGCCTCTTGTGGAAGATTTTGCTGGTCAACGTATTGAAATGATCCATTTTTGTAATGGCGAGGGTTCTGTTTTCACGGGCCTGGATGAAGAAGTCCTTCTATTTACAGGTAACATAACGGATTCGTGTAGATTTGACACATTTTACGTCTTCATCTAGAAATAAATTAACAACAGTCTGCAGTTTAGAATGGGGCTCCAAGTCGGACTACAGTCCTATCATCGTGCGACCACTGACAGCTGTGTCAGCGTTAAGGAATAATTAGCCTATTCGGTCTGTAGACAGGACTGCGTTGTTGATGCGCCGGTTTACACTTAGTTCAGTATTGAATCAGAGAACCTTTACTTTACACACAACCGTGCATGTCAAAATAGAGTAGAGGAAAAATAGTATTTTTTAACATAACGGAAAATATTATTGCGAAGACTAGATAATTCCATGGGTTGAAAAGGACCCAGGTTTTCGCATACTGCGCCCCCTTTATAGTTTAAACGGAGAAGGTAAAAAAAAAGGGTTCAATGGAATTCATTCAGTGATCATAAACGTGAGGATTTGAGAATATAGCCTGCTAGTGTGGGTCAAGCTGACAACAATGTAGTTTGGGGATTCCTGCAAAACTACTGTGAGTCGATCGAGTTAAAATGTGTATTGACATTGTTGACTTGTGTTGGCTAATCAGTCCACCCATCTTTGCTGGTCTGTACTTTGTCCTCCAACTGTCTGGCCTACATGGTTAGTGTACCTCTTAAGTGTTCTTCGGCAGATGCATGATAGAATACGATCGTATACATAGGCTCAGGTCCTGAATGCCTTGAAATCCTATGGCGAGAAACATGGAAAATAATGCTGGTCAGATGTCTCTGAAGTAACTTAGAGGGCTTGCATGTATTCTAACAGCCGGAACTGAACTGAAGTGATGTCACACCAGACACACGAAATAGCTAAAAACATAACCATCTATTTTTAGAGTTCCAGCAGAAAGCCCCTGAGTTGTAAAAATGCTTCACGCAACACCTTATTTGGCCTCTAAAATCCCCTGCTGAATCTATAACTATGAACTCTCTACACTGTTGCACGTTGAGGTTAATTAATTGAAGGTTACACATTTAGAGTGTGTTTAACATTTGACAATCTGTTTCCTTCTCAAGTATAACATAGGCCTACTTGTTCACTTTTTGGTAGAGTCATTGCAAAAATGTTGCTATTACGTTGACGTATTTTAACACAACATGCCTGGCATTCATAGAATCATCCTAGTTCTTCTTGAATCGGGTTAAGAGGGTTGCAGCTTGTTAGGTGGCCTGGCTGCTGAGAAACATCAAAGGTTTTCGGACACTTTGTTTGGCTTCTTAACTCCCCAATTTCCTCGAGCAAACACACAGAGTTGCTTTTGGAGTCCAGTTATGTTGGGGGGAGGGAAAGAAGGCTTGGCATAGATCATCGCATCACTACTTCAGTACAGAGTAGGTGAGACGTGCGCGTGTAAAAAGAGAGACCGATGGAAAGACACACAGATGCGCAGAGATAGTAGAAGGTAAATATGTTTCCAATTGAGTTGCGGTATCTGATGAAACTATAGTCTGAAGACATCAATATATGAAAGCTGCCTGTCAGCAGTAAAGGCTAGATGATGTTGACATGTAAACCGACCGTAGGGCCTGCATCAGATAGCCAAGGAAGCTACGTTGTTTTAGTAGCATGACAGAAGGACTGCAACATTGTTCCGTCACCTGTACTGGTGGCAAACATGCACACAAGAGTAACACCACTATTCAAACACAAAGTACTCTCTCGCACAAACAGGTAAAGCAGCTATGTTTTTCTTGACAGTAGACATCAGCATACTTGCTATGCGACGTAGCACAATGTAACACCAGCTAGCAAGGGCAGATGTATTATCTGCTCTGATCCCCCATATGACATGAAAAATGCAGGGCTGGGTTGAGACTTGTCAATGTATTTCTACCGCAAGGCTTGTCACACCACTACAACGGATTTATGTTCTAGCCTAGACCTGATGTGTTTATTAGACATATCGAAGACGTTTAGAAGCCACACAATCAGAAGTATCACTGTTGTGCCTGTGCTGTGCCTGTGCTGTGCCTGTGCTGTGCCTGTGCTGTGCCTGTGCTTTGACTGTGCTTTGCCTTTACGAGTAGGTTAGAGTTCAGACCCACAAGGACGCCATGCAGTCTGCTGTCGTCATGTGAGACTTGGTTCTCAGAACTAAGTACTAATTCTCGGTAGTCTTGAAATCAAGAGGCATGGGTTGTAATGCAATTGATTTCAAGCATGGCTCCCAGTTTTCAATTGCATTACCTGACGTGTTGCCTTAACGCTGTTTTATGGCTCAACAGGCTTGTGAAAACAGGGCTCTCAACAGCATTTGGGCGGTTTGTGCAGTGATAAAATAGTGTCCTGTTCAAAGTCTATTTATTACAGAGCGATACCTTCTGACGACAGCTGAGAGTCACAAAAAATGTGTCTATTTAAATCGATAAGCAAGAGGCGGACTGAGTGAAAACGCGTTGCTCTGTTTGACCCTCACAGGCTCGCATCTCCTTTGTGAGAGTGAAGTACCTGTTCCTCACTTGGCTGACGGTGTTCGTGGGGAGCTGGGTGATTTATGTTCAATACTCCACTTATAAAGAGCTGTGTAGAGGACATGAGTGCAAGAATGCCATTGTGAGTATGCGTGTATCTCTGTCTCCAGGAGAAGGTCCTATGTCAATGCTCACTAGAGGCATCCGTTCTAGAACCATTCATATAATGGATGCATTCTTGGTGCTTTCAACACGTGTGATTAAATTAGTGTGTAGAATGTGCAAATGGAATGTGAATGAGCCTAACCCAGACATTATATAAACTATGTTTTCCAGTATGCTCAATTGTAATACTTGTCAAAGATTAAAGATATACACTGACCTGCTGTGGCAACCAGTTAGGACACCAGGCTAGGCTACTGGTGTCCATATTATAATGGAGCTTGAAATATTCTGCCCCAGCATGTCTTTCATATGCATATGTTACATGGAAGAAAACCACACTACACATGGCGAGGCCTCCACTAATGCCCATGTACCTTTCTCTCAGTGCGACAAATACAAGAAGGGGATCATCGATGGCTCGGCCTGCAGTAGTCTCTGTGACAAGGACACCTTGTACCTGGGCAGGTGTCTCTCCACCACGCCCAACAACCAGGTAACACACCACACCACCCTGCCTCAGAGAAGAGTCCTTTCCATGTACCTCAGCGTGTCAAGGTCGTCTCGCTAGGTGTGTTTCTGAGGTGTTTGCCCTCTCTGCCGGTGGGCAGGTGTACACAGGGGGTTGGGGGGACCTGGATGGGGTGATTCGCTGCCAGCTAGGGGAGGTGGTGCCCTACGAGCTGGGGGAGGAGCTGGAGCCCAGGAGGGAGGCGCCGGTCTTTGACACGCCCACTCGAGGCACATCTGTGGAGAAGTTCCGAGAAATGGTCTTCAACCACTTGAAGGTATGGGAACGCTTTATAACCCAACTCATGTTACTTGACACCTCTGACTCAAATAATTCATATGCTATGATCTTCATGAGCCTCTTCCTTTACTCCTTGGATCTTCAGTCGAAACTAGGTGAACAGGCCAACCTGGCCAGTCTGGTGAGCCACATCCTGTTGGTGGCCGACGGCAACAAGGATGGCCGTGTGTCTCTGCCGGAGGCTCGCTCAGCGTGGGCTCTCCTCCAGATGGACGAGGTGCTGCTGGGCCTGCTGCTGCAGGAGAGAGGCCACACCCCTCGTCTGCTGGGCTTCTGCGGGGACCTGTACATGACTGAGAGGGTCCCCTACGGCCCCCTGTACGGCCTGTCCTTGCCCTGGCCCCTGGAGGCCTGGGTGCCAGCTGGGGCCCGCCGCAGCATGGACCAGTGGGGCACGCCCTCATGGCCGCGCAAGGCCAAGATCTCCATGGGCCTGTTGGAGCTGGTGGAGGATGTCTTCCACGGGACCTACGGCAGCTTCCTCATGTGCGACCTCAGTGCCGCCCACTTTGGCTACACTGACCACTACGAGCTCCGCTTGATTGACCCCAGGGCCGTCGTACCCGAGGATGTGTTCAGAAGGTCGATGCGAGCTCTGCGCTGCGAGGCGGACTCCGACTGCCTGTTTGGGGCGGACTGCCGGACGTCATGCGACACGGCAGAGCGGCGGTGCAGGGAGGAGCCCCTCCAGCCCAACTTGGCCAAGGCATGCGGGGCTCTGATGGACTACCTCCTGCGGGGGGCGCCCTCCGACCTGAAGGAGGAGCTGGAGAGGCAGCTGTACGTCTGCATGGCGCTCCAAGGCTCGGCCAGCCAGATGAACATGGAGCACTCCCTCATTCTGAACAACCTCAAGGCCTTGCTGTGGAAACAGATCTCCCACACCAAGGACTCATGATGGTGTGAGCTGGGACTGACACTAACCTCACTTTGATAGTGACTCATATAAACTAACCACTATGGGATTTTTCATAGAAACTCATTGTTAAAGTTGTTTCCTTCGTTTTACAAAAAAAGAAATGTATGTATTGCAATGCGTTGCATTTTCAGGATGCTGGAAAAAGGATATATATTCCATGCATTGGATTGACTCAAGTCTTGTGTAGTTACTATGAACATCCGAATTGCCCATTACATGACTTCACGTTTCATGTTGGCAAATTATGTTTATCCAAGTAATCTGAAATTAGTATTCAGTTGTTTTTTTTACTGCTGGACATTTCCCTTCCCTTTTCAGTTAGTAAGACACTGTGCAACATAGTTAGTTTGGTTCCTATGCACATTTTCCACAAGGGACATTTGTAATTTTCCACTGATACTTGGTAGCATTTAACTCATGCTGAATGGTGCCATAAGAGATCATGCTGAAATGTAGACCTTTTAGAAACTTTTGTATTGATATTTATCACTTTCGAAGGTACTGGCTGCAGTTTTCATTTGATATCTTTACCGATATTTTCTATCTGGAGTATTAAGTGTGAATTCTGAAGGAGCTGAATGTGAAGGCTGCTGAGGCTTGAATTGCAATCTTGTTCCATTGTTTACCTTGAAGTATGAACCAGCATGATTTGCACAATAAAAACCATCTACCACTCACCCGTGATCACCCAGAGCTTGCCTGTTCTGTGAACCTCAGAGAGAAACTTGAAATATTACTATTGGCATGTTTTTATCCAAATGACCCAGTCTTACATCTTAACATTGTTTACCATTTGTGTTCTGATGGAGGCCCTCTGATCTTGGGAACTCAAGAGTTTACAGCAGAGCATTTCTATATTTCATGTTCACGATCCTATTTCCTGTTTGTTGTTACTCTCACTCCACTCAGCTAACTAATAAAGCTGTGAAAATTTCAGAATCTAAAATAATCGTTTGACCACCTTTTTTGGGGGGTGTTCCACACAGTCCTCCATCCCCGAAGCATCTTCAGCGCAACAGTTCACTGAATCCCAGTCATATATCTCTTTTGTACAAATTGTGGCACACTAGTTTTCCCAAATCGGTTGTCAGAATTAAGACGCATACACTTTGAGGCATTGCAATAAATGTATTTGACCGATGTGTAGCAGTGTCTGTGGAGGGGGACAGGAAGAGGGGGACAGGTGGAGGGGGACAGGTGTTGGGTGGAACCCCGGCTAGCCGTCTGCAGCCTCTTGTTCCTGTGCTCGTAAATAGCTGGCTTTCTTCTGAGCGACACGGTCCTTCCTCTGTGCCAGGGAAAGCTTGGCGCGATTCCACCTGCCAGGGCAACGACAAAGACGGAATGAACATCCTGCACTGAAGTCTCGATGATCCCCTGTTCCTCGTTCAGCTCAGTACTATTGACAAATCGAAACATTTGACTGAACTTTGTCGTTCTCGAAGTGGAGGGCTCGTCCTTAAGGACGCCCAACCCAAAATACTGACGTTCATACGTTCTGTTTTGAGTTGTGTTATGTTTCTGAACATTTTCACATTTCTGTCTGTCACCGTGCGTCCCTGCCCGCTGTGGCGTGCAGACAGACAGGGAGAGGAGGTAATAGGTTTCTGTGAGCAGGGGACAGCACCAAACAGGCTGCTCTGAAACTAATCCTGCAAACTGAGATCCTGTGAGATGCACTATCCATCTCTCGAGTCATGTTACCAAAGCAAAAAAACAAAACGAAACCTCACCTCTTCTTTTTGACGTCTTTCTTGGGTTTCTTGTCGTGGACGGGGTTCTCTCTAATGGCAGCGTGGGCTTTCTTGTACATTTCCTCAATCTGGAGGTGCAGAACAATAGATGAGTCATGGTAAAACACGTATTCTGACAACCCAGTCTACTGAACCACTAAGGGATTCCCTTCCGCTTCTCTCAGCCCCGTCTTGAAAGAACAATAGCATCAGCCAAAGCAAATGAAGGACCAACTACATTTTGCTCAGCATCTTTAGTAACATCATCAAGAAGCAACAAATTCAGGAGTCTCCAAATGCTACATTTCCCCCAGATGTTGCACAGGTGGGACATGCGTCAAGTCATCTTACCGTGTCTGGCGTGACTCCATTCTTTATGAAGCGTGAAAACTGTTTCTTGTAGGCCTCCTCGTCTTCCTCCATTAGGTAGCTCATGTAATCTGACACGTTCATGCCCATGATGTGTTTTCGGTGCAACTCTGCATTGAACTCCTTGCTCTCAGCATCGTAACCTGGGAAGCGTTTTAGGCTGCAAGTAAAAAATAAAAAAAAAGTTCTTTTAAAAGAAGATCCAGTCATGTTGATGTATGATGTTGCACACAGTGTTCATAAACAAGAAGTCTGAAACTAGCTTCACTATTGAACGGATCAAATCGATATGCTTGCTCGCTTTCTTTACAAAAGGCACCACAATGATTTAAAGTGAACGGTTCTTTATCTGGATTCCTCCAGATCCCCCAGATCTCCCTCCCAGAGCCGTGGCTTCCGTCTAACCTGTGAGGAATGGCCAGTCCCCCGTCGACCGCACCCTTCAGAGCGCCAAACACTTTGTTTCCTGTGGAGGTTCTGGCAAGGCCGGCGTCCAGGAAGCAGGTGAAGGCCCCGGGCTTCCCGTCTACGCTCTCCACGTTGAACTCATCTCCAGTCACCTCCACCTGGCCCTCGTACACCTGGTCCAGCCCAAACTTGTTCAGCAACTGAAGGGCGAAAAAGAAGTTAGAATCAACATAGAGCAAGAAAACCTGCATTTGTTAAATACTTTGAAGGGCCATTTATGAAACCAAGTTAACATTTAACTCTGTACAAGTGATGGGCACCTGATCTAACTTACTCCCACACTCTATGTCATTACCTATTTTTCCACCTCATTTTGATTACCTTTAGCTTTCCACACGTGGGCTAATGAGCAGGAACCCATGTTTGTCTTAGTGTAACAACAGCACAGGCTTAGTGTTTGAAGGCCCACCGCTAAATTGCTGACAAGCTAGAATTGACTGGCTACAGAGCCCACTGCGCGCGCACACACGCACAGGAACGCGCCCCAAATATTGTGAATCGTTTTCACAAACGTTCAAAAGAAGGCAGCTGAATGGTATGAAGGACTGCGTGCTTGTCTAGGTCAGCACTCTCACCCTGCGAGCAAGCAGTAGACCTGTGC